>JZLH01S0018569.1:31642-49337 GCA_001188425.1 Eucidaris tribuloides | reverse complement strand
AACAATTTTTTTTTTTCTGAAGATGACTGAGAGACCTACAGGAATAAACCTGGTTTGTAAACCTTATTGGTACATGCATAATGTGGATCTAATGTGTAAAAAGAAGACCTACTTGTACTGCATGTGTAAGAGAGCATGTGTGTGTGTGCATGTACACATGTGTAAAAATCTTGATGTATATGTCAAACACAAATGATTATGCACCACAAACGACACACACACACACACACACACACACACACATGATGCTAACAATGGTATCATAGTCAATATTGCATAGTGAAACTGAATTTTTTTATGATCTTCGAACTTCTATGCTTGAGCCGTCAGTATGCCCCACACACGTAGGAGACGTTCAAACGGAAATCCAAAAACAGCTGAAGTTAATACTGATCATATATAATGTTGCAATCAATATCAGACAACTAAGCACACAGTGGGCTGTTCAGCATGTATTTTACTGCCAGCTTGGGCCGTTTGTTCGAAGTCAATTGTGCAAATACCAGGAGGTTATGTCGAGTTTGCATAAGTACACTAAGTTAGAATCAAAAGAAAAAAGATCTTACGTGATATTACGCATAAAACTGGCTTTAATCTGAGAATGTGGCCAGCTGTGGATTGAAAGAGTGTGAACCACAGTTTGGCTAAATCTTTGTCTTGAAATCATTAACTATGAGTTTGGATTTTGTATAAATAGTCCGCTTATTTAGCTTAGTGGTCTGTCGTTGGTGGTACACTGTTCGTGGTTGCAGAGGCGACAAATCCAATTTTAAGATGCAGAGGGGACATCACATGCAGGAACCGCCTGACAATTTTTGCGTTTACCTGCAAATTACTTAGTCCAAAACAACTTCTGACAAAGTGGGGGGGGGGGCAGGGGGCCGACGATGACTTAAAACCATTTTATTGCCGCAATTTTTATGTTACTGCAAATTACTTGCCAAACAACTCCTCGGACGTGGACCAAAACCATTTTGGCCCTGTCTAAAAAAATTTATTACCTGCCAAATTACGTAGCCAAAAACTTCTGACAAGCTGTGCGGGCTAATGGAACGACCAAAACCATTTTTACCTGCTAAATTGTTAGCCAACCACAATCACAGACTTATGCACACATGTAAATTGTCGGAGGGGGGGGACAGTTTGATATTGATCTCCCCCACCTTCAAAAGCGTGGGGTAGGGGCGGGGACATGTCCCCCTATCCCCCCCCCCCCTGGATTTTGCGCCCTGCGTAGTTGTGGTTTTCGTCAGCACCCTAATGAATTAAACATTTAGGGCAGTACATGATATTGGGAGAAGTCACAAAAGCCAAAGAACGAAATGAGTTGAAAGCTGAAACATATAACACTATTATATACCACTAGTAGAGTGTAATATTCACACTGGGAAGATTTGCCCTTTGATATTTATCCTCAGAAGAAACAAGCCAAAACCTGATAGGTACCCATGATTTGTGAAAAGCAAAAAAAAAAAAACCAAGTTATTGCGGTTAGGAAGAACACCTGATCTATGTCTGTAACTTGATGTGATAAGCAAAAAAAAAAGGTCATAAGTCTAGAGGAACACTTCGTAGCTGCCACCACTTCACATTAATTGGTGGCCCCCCCCCGCCCCCCCCCTCTGATCTGATTCCCTGGCCATTTACAAAACCGTGTGTTGCATTGGATTTCCACAGGGTTTTTAGAATTCTAACTACTCACAGATTGATACCAGCCTAGCCTGTTGTCCTCCCTGCAGCATCATCACAGATGATGAGGGGCATACAGTTAACAAAGAAAATGTGGCTGAAGTGGGATTTGAACCAGCAACCTCAGGATAGCAAGTCCTGTGTTATACCACCTGACCTATTCAAACCTACTGTGGGGTTCGTCCCTAATTAACTCTTAAAGTGCCACGGAAATGACAGCTCTATGGACATTGTATGTATTGTGTGGTGCAGATTTGCAACTTCTGCACAGTAAAGGTACATGTAAATGACATGAATGGCGGGTAAAACTTTTCAAGAATCAAGTAAACTATGCAAGAATTCTACTGTGAAAATTTTGTAGTCAAAATTTGACTAATTTTAAAAGAACTACTATCAATATGCCCTGTGACAAACAATTTTTTTGGTAGTTTTCTATGGGATTAATTTATTTTGGGGCACGAGAGAAATACAGTAGTGGTACATGTATGTTCATGCTTGATTGTCCTTGAGTAAACAAATTTAAGACAAATCGTTCCAGCCAGGAGCTAGTGTATAGACTGGTTTATCTTTCAACCAGTTTGGCTCTACATGCATTCTTTTATTTCTCCCAATCATGACACTGTCCTTCATTCAATACTAGAGCCTGCTCCAGAGTAAAATATAATTCACTACAAATTTGCTTCTCATCAATATTGGCCAACATACTTGGCAATAGTCTATAAATATAAAGGGCAAATGATGTGTCAGACATTCGCCTAATTAATTAATTATTTATTGGTGAAATTGTTAAGATCTTATTTTTCTTGTTAAATTCAAGACTAAAAATTATTTTTGATTTAATAACTTTCACTTTTAAAGGACAGAAAATAGAAAAACACGTCCGTAAACTATGTTTCTCAGTTAGTTCAATACATCACCCACTAACAAAGTGGAACAACCCAAAGCCTCATTATAACAACAGCCGTTGGCAATTTGATACATTTATGAATATCCTAGTTAAATCTCATTTAAAAATTCATAACAAAATGAATATTCATTATGACATTGTAGCACCCAGTTCATTGAATAGCTGATATTTTTCTCTATTTTAGCATATTAGATGGGGTAAATACAGCCACATTCCAAGATAAAAAGGCAAACCACAAATATGTGGTCCTAGTATTGAATGGGTTTTAAGAGTTAACCTATATTTCATCACAGATTTCAACAAGGGTTAGAATTGTAACTACTCACAGCATTGATACCAGCAAGCTGTTGTCCTCCCTGCAGCATCATACAAATGATGAGGGGCATCTTCCAGTCGGGATCCTTCAACGTGATGACGTCGACGATGCCCACCTTGGTCTCTCTCTTGATGGTGTCCAGCTCTCCCTCCTCCCGCATCTCCCCCATCTCGTCGTCCACATCGTCGGTACCTCGTAACCTGGAGAGGGCTGTAAATACATGTACATGGAATAATCATATAAGTGATAGGCTAACATTGTGGAGCTTCAATTTGAAAATTGTCAAACTTTGATATCTGAGCTACATAGAAGGGTTCAAATGAACAAATAAACACCCTAGAATACAAAAGTTTGGAAAGTTATGCTGCCAATGGCAAGGTATGCATGAATAAACAATTTCTACTCCGGTGGATGATGAAATAGCCTAGATCTGCACAGAGTAAGTCTATGGGAGGAAATGGGCAGGTGAATCCGGTCAATTTGAATGTTTGTAGATTTTCACTTTTTTAAAGCACTAAATCATTTTAAAATACATTTTTTTTTCAGGGCTCCATTTTTAGACCTTATCAAAGACACTTGGAGTGTAGAGGATTATGTAGCTCACATTTTTTTAACTGTGGTAAATGTCAGCCAGTGGCATTAAAGATAAGGTTTATCAACTCGGTTATCGACTGGCCACCGACCTTCAAAAGCAAAACCGGTTATGAATCTGTCATTAAGGTTATTTAGAAGTGTGTCTACAAAGCTCATAAGTTCATCTCACTCAGCTCTCAAATGTGTGTCTACAAAGCTCATAAGTTCATCTCACTCAGCTCTCAAATGCAATTGATATTATGCAGGGTCATTAGGGCTTACTGGTGGAGAAAGCCTGACCTCTATCCAGTGGATTAGAATGTGACAAATGCATGTTAGTCTGGGGGCAAGGTTTAATGGTGAGTCTTGTCAGTTTAGAGAGGAAGGAATATACATCTTTGCAATTGTTTTTCCCCCTTTGAACACTAACACTGAGGACAGTCTGACAAACTTGCTCACAGGATTGTAACTCTTCAT
This sequence comes from Eucidaris tribuloides, assembly GCA_001188425.1. Classification (NCBI taxonomy): domain Eukaryota; kingdom Metazoa; phylum Echinodermata; class Echinoidea; order Cidaroida; family Cidaridae; genus Eucidaris; species Eucidaris tribuloides. The sequence continues at coordinate 45,375 of JZLH01S0018569.1, read as the reverse complement.
TTGTCAGTAGAGATTACCCAGGACATCAACAGCGAATACAAGTATTATGAAAGGCAATCTGTTGTTTTAGATTATTCGAAACTGTCCGTATATTGAAGTCTAAAGTGCATATTAAGCAAGTAGTAAACTGTTGGTGTTGGTGAAGGTGATGGGATATGAACTATCAATTCTGAGGCAATCTGGCTGTAGCTATCTTTCCAAAGTGAAACATAGCGTATACATTCATATCGCCAACCAAAAATTTTTCCCAGCCAAATAGTGAGACCAATAGCAATCAAAGGGGGGTGGGGTGGGGTGGGGGGAGGGTAAATTTTTGAAAAACGGTAAAATCCCCTGATTGTTATTACTTTAAATAGAATATTAACCCGTTGGAGACTAAGTACAAGTTAACTTGCGTTGGGGTCTATGGAAAATGCGTGTTATAGTGAAATCAAATCGTCTCAGTACGGGCTAGAGTGGGTTACTCTTATGGCTTAATTACAACTCCATGGTTAATAGTGATTGGTATTTGGAGGATACTTACCACTTCTGCTCTGTTCCTCTCTGTTTTTGTTGAGTAGCAGCCATCTTGGACTCTCGGGACAGAAGGGAAGAAGCAGCAATTGAAAGGCACTCATCACACCCGTTAGACCCAGTAGAATGGGCCACCCCTCGGCCGTGTTAAACGCATAGAGACCGAGTGCCTTTGAAACAAAGTAACAACAGCAAGATAAGTTTTTAAGCCTTAGAAAACAGTGTTTGATTCATACACCAAACCATTTTTGCTCAGATTTGATCAACAAAAGAAAGGTATATAAAAATACAGTGTTCAAATGTTGGGATTCATACGTTGTTAAGTTTTTGAAATGTACATGATAATTCATTTGAAATTGAGTTGTTACTCAAGTTCTATTTTGTCTTGGCAGTCTAGGTTCAGACACTGGGCATATAATTTTAACCTACTAATTTTTTAATTTGGCAGAGTGCACCCATAGTAAAGATTGCTTGACAATCATCCAATGTTTTTCATTCATTACTTATTATGTTCAGAGTGCATGTCAAATTTTATGATTTTGCATGACAATAAGTAAATCTGAATCTGGATCTGAATCTGAATCCGACAGCAATGGTGTGAGGTTTGACCTTGTAAGCTTTAATCAGCCGGTATTTTTTTCCTGACCAAGTTTGTAAATTCACAGTTGAACCTTGACTGTTTATGATTGAACAGCATAATCATATTTGTGTAACATTGTTGAATATCGCACATTATTACAATGAAACTTGACAAAGCTCCTCATTTCACATCAGGTAATACAGTGTAGTAACTGTAAGTTGAATTATATCCAAATCCAACCACTGGTTACTGAGATATAACAACAAAATACACAATAGTTACCTGTCCTAAAAGGATGCCAATGGTGATCATAAGTTGATGCATGGTACCAATGGCTCCTCGTAAATTAATGGGCGACACCTCGGCCAGATACAGCGGAACAATGGTAATTGCAGTACCTATATGAACAAATAAGAATGAAGTCAGTTGCACATGTAGAACATTGACTATTATTTCATCTTTTATCTGATCTGAAAGGGATATATGCATCTTTGAAACATAATACAACTGCAAATTGTTTAATACCATAATAGACATTGATTTTACACTAAGTATTTTTTTTTTAGAAATTGAAGGAAAAATGGAAACGTCAGTGGAGGGGGGGGGGGGGAACAGTGACAGCTACTCCCTGATTTTTTTTCACTACAATCATTGTTCAGTTCCAAGGTTTGATATTGTTTTCTGATGTCTAGGGCGACAATACCACAAAGATAGATAAAAATTTGTCTGATCAACCAAAAGCATCCTTGGGAAGTGGTAAAAGTGTCCCTTACATGAAGGCTTCGTGTCCGATTTACACAAGAACAATGAAGAATATAGTGAACATGTACAGAGCGAACACATTATGTGCATTTTCCCATTTCTTTTTTCTTCTTTTTTTTGGGGGGGGGGGAGGGGGTTGACTGGATGTCTTTTAAAGAAATGTGTCTTACAATTACATGAGAAATTTGCTTGTATTTGACACTATCAAAGCGTGCCTTCAATTACTGCAGAGTGCAGACATTCTCTGCACACTATAGTAATGCAACGTAAGTCATTATCTATTATTCACAGTTCTCAACCAAAAAACAGCTTATTTACAAGTTAGATTTCAGGTTTGTTCAAGGTGCACTGACTCAGTACACAAACATATGTGTTCAGCATTTACAATAAATATGATATTCAGTTTCCAAAACATCTCATTGTCCAAGATTTCTTGTTGGAGCTGAATTCATGTCAGTGCACAGGATAGTGGTGAATTTGACTTTGTTTTTATGATCTTTGATCATGCACGTAATATTTGTACTATGCCATAATTATCAGGTGTTTAAAGAGATAATGTATGAGATCAAAAGTCAAAACTTCTATGTATTTGTTCATATGATAAAATGTGTGAATTTGTGTACTTGTGTGAGTGTGTGTGTGTGTGTGTGTGTGTGTCCATTTGCAACATATCATTTGTTTGTATAATAATTATGTGATATTTAATGCCTCCATTAATGCGTATAAAGATGTGTGTGTGTGTGTGTGTGTGTGCGTGTGTGTGTGTGTGTGTATGTGTGTGTGTGTGGGTTTATGTGCATGCATGCATGTGTCTTAATGTGTGTATGTCTGTTTGAGAGCTGTGTCTGTGTTTGTGTCTGTATTGGTGTTGGTGTACGTGTGGGTTTGCATTTGCTTTGGCAAGTCAAAGAGCTTTATATGCTAAGACCACACACTCACACGAGGTATAGGAACAAAACAAATTTGCTAAGAATTGTAGGGTTTAGGAGTGTATTCATTATTTACTTTTCAAATACATGTATGCAGGGACTATCACACTATGTTTTGCCTCCAACATGTTATCAATACAATATGACATTTCACCCATTTCATCTCTACATTAAAGACAGCTTCTATGTCCAAAGCTCAACTAATAATGTTTACCGTGTTATCGTGACACTTCTTGATAGTTGTATGAGCTACTGGTGTCTCGAGTTTTTATTTTTAAGTCTTCAAAAAATTACAGGGTGTTTTTTTTTACCCCGGGGTGGGGGGGGGGGTTGGCTCTTTCATGAGTCACTTTCTTCATTAATATTTTCAGATTCAAATCCTTCAAATTAAGGTGGTGGAAGAGGGACAAGAGAGAATACTGGAAAGACTTTTTTTGTGGGGGGGGGGGGGCGAAATTTTGTTAGAATAAGCCAATTTACAATAAATTGACCTTAGAAACACTATATAACATTGTGGAAGACCAGTTTAAAAAATTGTCAAAGTTTGTTATCTGACATATCTGACAGTTTTGAATGGAGAAATAAACACCCTTAAACAGCAATTATGCTGTTACTTGTAACATATGTATAGATGAAAATGGGCACCTGAATTATTTTCCGCCAATGAAAATTCTGTAACCCAGTAGTCTATGCGTATGAGCAAAAATAGGAATAGTCTCTCAAAGATTTTTACTTTTTTAAAGCACCTAATGATCATTTTGAGCTGTAATTTTTCAGGGCTTCATTTTTAGACCTTATCAATGACACTAGTAGCATGGAGAATCATGTACACTGGCTCACATTTTTTCTTAAATGGAACCATTGTTACACGATGCTTTAAGAGACTTTTTTTTTTCAATTACTGAAGAAGCCTCAATAGATTGTGTGCAATTGTGACTGGGACAACACTGCAGTGATTATTTACATGAACTTTACTCTTGCGTACCAAGTTCACAGTACACAAGTATTGTTCGCAAACTTCGCGGAAGAAAATATGTAATCAAATTTGATCAACAAGTTGTTGAAATCATTTGTTTGATCATACTACATGAATAAAGCACAGACGTGTGTCAGTGCATTAATTGTGTAAACTCTACGTCACATGTTACTTGCAAATTCTTGTAGAGATTGTGCAATGCATGAAATAGGTGTCATGACAATTGGAAACTGTATTTCTAATAGTCTGTGCCACTAGATAACTGTGTGAAACACTTTTTGTGAGTGTCTTTTTGCAAGTCAAATAAATAAAACATTATTATTATCTCCAAAATATCAATGTAACATAAACTTATGAATTACACTTGACATTTAAGTTATTGTTTTACTTGTATAGTACATGTACTATACTACTAACAGTGAATATTATTTGTTATAGCCCACCACAATCATAGTTGACCTTTATACATCAAAAGACCTCACTGGGTGAAAATCTTGTTTCTACTGCATCTGCACATGACATACAGACATGTGTGTGTGCATAGGTGCATACAAGGCTGAAAATATAGATATCACCTCAAGTGATAGACAGAAATAGACACAACCATCAAACATTCTAGAGGCACTTGATATTTACTTAAGAGCATAACATTCTTTCAAACGGGTAGTTTCCATGGCAACATGTATTTGGGAACTAGGACAAATTCGATTGACGGGCAGTGATTTGTTACATGCACAACCTACTTCTTGTTACAAAACTGGAAATGCTCTCCCTCTTTGTATAATGTACACCTCATTGACTGAGATACATAAATGCCACATTGCATTTGCACTGTGACTAATTTATTCGTTTTTTTAATGATATGCTATTGTCAAAACCTGAATAAATATGATTAATTTATAATGTGAATTTTACTATATTCAGATAAAATTTACCAATTGTACATTTATGTATACATGTAGTATACACCACACAGTGAAGTAGAAGTAGTAGTAGCAGTAGTAGTAGTAGTAGTAGTAGTAGTAGTAGCAGTAGTAGTAGTAGAGGTAGTAGTAGTAGTAGTAGCAGTAGTAGTAGTAGAGGTAGTAGTAGTAGTAGTAGTAGTAGTAGTAGTAGTAGTAGTAGAAGTAGTAGTAGTAGTAGTAGTAGTAGTAGTAGTAGTAGTAGTAGTAGTAGTAGCTAGCAGCAAGCTCATAGTTAGTAGTAGTATATATTATTATTCTATCTATGTTGTTTTTATTACTATTACTAATTATTATAAATTTATTATTATATTTAATTATTATGATTATCATTATTATTATTATTATTATAAACTTATTATTATTATCATATTATTATTATTTATTATTATTATTATTATTATTATTATTATTATCATTATCATTATCATTATCATTATCATTTCATTATTATTATATATTATTATTATTATTATTATTATTATTATATTAATTATTATTATTAATATATTATTATTATTTTATTATTATTATCGTCATCATCATTAGACTTAACAGATTAGAAATTTTATTTTTTTTAACCACAAAGTGGTAATTTACCAACATAGAAGCCATGTATTAATCTGCCAATGATCACCATCTCGTACGAATTAGCCATCTCACTGAAACCAAACAGAAGAGCAGCGAGGAGGGAAAAAATGTTGATCATCAACAAAGAGCCTTTCCTGCACACACAAAAAAAGGAAAAGGAGGAAAAATTGTTTTCCACGGTAATATAAGCCAGGTCCAGGATATGTTTTCACTGATAGGTAGTTCATTGTTAATAGGTTAATAGCATGATTGGAGGTAGTTCTCAATTTGGGGTAAAACTATTCTAAAATCAAGTAAACTATGCAACGATTTTACTCTGAAAATTTTGTGGTCAAAAGTTGACTTATTTTGAAAGCACTACCATCAGAATGCCTTGTGACAGACAAATTTGTTGTGTAGCTTTCTGAGGTTAATTTCTCTCGGGGCTCGTGAGAAATTCAGTCTTGGTATGTTCATATTTGAATTCAAGGCAAAGCCTTCTAGCCAGGAGATACACTCCAGCTAGTGAATAGACTGGTATATCTTCCAACCAGTTTAGTTCTGGAGGCATTTTTTTTATTTCAATTGAATGAGCTCAGAAGTAAAAGTGTACAATCTGAAAAAAGTGATACTCTTGCTCAAAACACCTTATTGCTGAGTTGCAATCTCAATTGGCAACCCCCATTCGATATATTACACACAAGTCAGGTACACCCCCCCCCTCAAAAAAAAAAACTAACAAACAAACAAAAAACAAAACAAAACAAAACAAAAAAACTAAAAAAAAAAACAAAACAGATTTTCACCCCCTTGCCGATTATCGCCAAGGGCCAGATTATTGTAATATGTCGAGTTGCTGCAACAAATACCTCAACATTTATTTCATTTACGCCATGAAATGTAAAGTATTCAGTCTTTAAATCGCTTCCCTAAAGCACTTCACTATGTCATGTTACACTGCTGAAGCAATTCTCCTCCTCCCTCGAGCATTACGTGCATAATTATTATGGAAATATATTTATACTCACGTATTGACATAATCTTGACAGATAAAAGGAGAAAAAGCTTAAGATAGACATACCAGATAATCGTAGCAAGGCTGGAAAGCTTTTTAAAAGTGTTTTCTCTAATCTCGTGTAGTTGAGAGATTTGCTGGTTGCTATTTATAATAGTGGTCCTCTTAAAATTCTGAGAAATTCAGAACTTTCGCAAGAAGGATATTGGTGTGTAGCGCAAGTATTTCTCTTATCTTCACGTAATTGAGAGATTTGTTGGTTATATTTATAATAGTTCTCCTCCTCAGGTATTGGCTAACATTTGCCACAGTTTAAAAAATCTGAGCTACATGATTCCCCATGCTACCATTGTCTTTGATTATTATTATTATTATCACTTATACTGCGCTTTTCCCATTAGGGCCAAAGCGCTTACAATTGTTTACAACTATGTAATCTTAAAAACTACAAACTGCTAAAAAGATGGGGTTTTAATGCTTTTTTGAAAATAGGTATTGATGAAGACTGTCTTATTGTAAGTGGCAAATCATTCCAGTATAAGGTCTAAAAATGACGCCCCGAAAATATTGTATTTCAAAATGATTATTCAGTGCTTTAAAAAAGTGAAAATCGTAAGTTGATCGGATTCACCTGCCCATTTTCTCCCATAGACTTACTCTGTGTACACCTACGCTATTAAAACTCGCCCCGAGTTTAAATTGTTTATTCATGCATAACTTACCATCGGCAGTGTAACTTTCCAAACTTTTTTATTCCAAAGTGTTTATTCGTCCATATGAACACTACTATGTAGTTCAGATATCAAAATTTGTCAATTCTTTAAATTGAAGCTCCACAATGTTAGCCTATCACTTTAAAATTCTAACATAAATATAGAACACTCTAAGAAGTGTATCTGTGTATAGCACGAGTGTCTATCACATCGTATTATTTTTCTGTATTAAGATTAGAACACAAAATGATGTGACCATTTTATCTTATCATTTACCAACAAATCCTCTTCACGTACCAAATAGTTGACATTTACTGATGTTTTATAATTAGATTATTGTAGATATGAACTGAATTAAGGATTTGATAAGTCGCAACTGGCAAATCTGTTGTCTTTTCCCTGCATTGCTTATCACATAATGAATGCTGTTTTAACACGGCCCTTAGATTCAATGTGTGAGTTTCAGCTTAACTGCACTCATTAAACGTATCGAAGGCTACCGGGCTTCTCACAATCACAACAATGACATTAAATTATACAACTGCAGATAATTGAGCTAATCAGGTATACCCTAATTATAGTACATAGTAAGTTATGTAGTTGTACGCCGTCGTGTCTTGAGCATTACTGAATCAAAAGCCAACCAGCATGTGTAAATTTTGGAGGTGAGGGTGGAGTTTGTGGAGTATGCTATATTCCGCGTATGATGAATGAAGTGCATGGTCTTTTATTTAAAAAGAGCGACACAACATGGGTTGATTTTTTATTTTGTTTTTTATTATTATTATTTTGTTTATTTATTTATTTACTTATTTATTTATTTATTTATTCATTTATTCTTTTTTTCCCTTTTTTTTTCAATTTTTTTTTTTTTTTGGGGGGGGGGGGGTTGGGGTGTCGGTTATGTTTTTATGTTCTCTAATCTCTCTGCCGATACGATGGTGACCCCGAACGGGCATAAATTCACATCAAATTAAGAATAGGTTTTCAGAATATATTCAGAATAAATTCACAATAACATCTGGATAAAATATTGGTAAATTCACAATAACTTCTGGATAAAATATTAGTAAATTCACAATAACCTGCATTTATTGTGAATATACTGTGTTTATATTGTGAATATATTGTGAATATATTGTAAATGTATTGGAAATATATTGTGAATATAATGGAAATATATTGTGAATATATTGTAAATATATTGTGAATATATTGTGAAATATATTGTGAATATATACTGTGAAAATATTATGAACAGTTTGTGAATATATTATGTATGTACTTACTGTGAATTTACTGTAAATTTATTGTGACTATCGTCGCGAATTTTAAATGAAATGCTTTATTTGCGAAATCTCTCCTGCAGGGCCATCATACGATACGTACCTTCCCAAAGCGTCGGAGAAGTAGCCGCCCACCATGGCGCCGAAGGCACCGCCGATACAGAAGACGGAAACCGTGGTCGACCACAGCCATAGCACTCCCGTATCACTGAGAGGGACGCCCCGTCGATCGTAGTTGGACTGGTTGTAAAAGTCTTGCATGATCTGTAGGAAAAGGAAGTATTATCAAAGATGATCATGATTGAAACAAATTCATAATAAAAATTGCAATTTTAATTATGTTTGTTATTTTCTGTGGTGGATTCAATATCAATTTGCCCGAGAGAGGAAAAAGGAAAAGTTTTCGGAGGTGGTGGTCATATAAGTCTAGCATGTTCTGAATGAGAAAGAAAAGGTTATCAAAGATATTTATGAATGAAAGAAATTCTTCATAAAAAATGGCATGCAAATTAATTGTTTTTAACACCTTCAAGAGTAGATTACGAATAGATTCAAAACTTTCCACGGATATTTTATCGGAGGAAGTCTGAATAAAGATAACATGTATGTTTTCAATAATTTCAAAGGTTGATTCAAAAGTTTCTATGGGTATTGTGTCGGGGGAGTACAACCGAGGGAATGAAAAATGGGGTCTGGGTTTGGGTAAAAATGAATGACTCCCAAGTGATCATAGTTGAACTATTAAAGTCTTGCAATTACTTGGACGAAAACAGAAAGGTAATCAAAGCAAAATCAGGAAACTATCTCAGAAAGTAATGCAGCACGTAAACAAATTTAATTGTTCACTCTCAAAGGTGGATTACAGATAATTCTTGCAGCGGATAGACCACTAGGCCGCATAACCATACGCACAATGGTTATTTATTAATGTCATTCTTGGCACAGCATCGAGTATCGTCCAATGCTTCTCAAAATATATAATGTTACTGGTTACTTGGTCTTTTAACATCTGTCATAATGTCGCATCTATTCAACATATTTATGAATGAATCTCTTGTCAATTTCAACGTCGTGCCTTATTCCCCTTCGCAAAGTTACTTTGTTGGAAGATCTTAACAACTTCTCACAAATCACATTAAAGTAGTAACATCGATGACTCCGATGACTGTAAATGACCAATAAATAATGCACAGGCATAAGTGTTGTGTGATTTATGGATGGTAAACCCTGTAAAAACGACTACGTGTATACTGAGAATCTCAGGACGGGTTTTACCGTTGGATGAAATCGAAAGATGGCATGCTCTCTTACGACCCGTGGAACTATACATTAAAGGCATTGTATAACATTATTTCCATTTAAAAAAATGTGAGATACATGATTCCCCATGCTACTAGTGTCTTCGATAAGGTCTAAAAATGTAGCCCTGACCAAAAAAAAAAAATAGTTTAAAATTATCATTCAGGATTTTAAAAAGTAAAATCATTGAGAGACCATTCCAGTTCTCCCATAGAGTGCTGTGTTGCAGGATTTTCATCTGCCGAGAATAATGCATGTGCCATTTTTTATCTGTACATATTTTACAAGTGACAGCATAACTTTCGTGTTCTAGAGTGTTTATTTGTCCAATCAAACACTGTCAGATATGTCAGATAGCAAAGTTGACATTTTTTTAAAACGGGCTGCAACAATGTATAGTGTCTTTAAAACAACATGACAAGATTGGAAGTAGTTCTCAGTTTGGGCCATTATGATGCTAGAATCGAAAATAACGTTTAAGGTTTCCTCTGTGAAAATTAAAAATTAGACACTTCCTATATAAGGGAAATAGCAAGATTGGAAGAAATCTTGAAGAAATGCTTGTTTCTCCTCAAGTGAATAAATTCAACACAACTCCTTCCAGCCAGGAGATACACTCCAGCAAGCGTATAGACTGGTATACCTTTCAACCTGGGGGAGCGTTTCATGAAGAGTTTTGTCGGTGATTTTCACGGAGAACTGTTATATTATTATAAGCTACTAAAATCCTTGCACCTGATTGGCTGAGAGCCAATTTGTCAATGAAAGTCAAACAAAACTCTTGATGAAAAGCTCTCTAGTTTGGTTCTAGAGGCATTTTTTCTCCCAATCATGTTAATGCCCTTTAAAACTCCACACTTTCCGTTTTCTTCATCTTTTCAAAATAATAAGAACTAACTTTGATATTGTTGTAGTTGTATCGGTACTGTATCGATAGTATCGATACTGTTGTGAGCGATTTTACACCGGAATCGGAAATGGCCCACTTAACCTTGTCTGGATACAGTCCGTGGAATTGCGGCAGTAGTATCAGCGTGGCATAGTTTGCATAGTCTTACTACGTCATCAATGTTACGTCTACGAAAGATATGAAACTCGAGCCGCGTCTCTTTACAGGGCAGTGTAAACAAAACTCGCCGTAACTCCTCAGGTAAACGGGGCTGCGATCCGCTGGTGGAAATGCATTTAGGTTACAGTGTACGTGGAACACTCCAGCTGAAAATAATTCTGTTGAACAGTGCAATAAAATGTTCCGTTTTAGCAAGAATCCCTACACCACAAAAGAAAATCACTGTCTGGTACGCGCTCGTGGTTTAATAAATTCCGTAGAGATGTATTACATTTCAGTGAAAAGATTCTTATTAAGGTCTACATTACAATTTCCATTACTGTCAAATACAGCTATAAAATTTAATCACGAAGTACTGAATACAGATTTATGGTAATGATTTTATTTCAGCAAGTTGTGTTTGGGAAAGGGGAAAGTTTGATTCCAGTATTGTTTCATTTATCAGATCTGTATTTTACCATCGCTTTGGTTTCATGATACTTATTTTTCCTCTTTTAATGCAATGTAGAACGAATTTCATATGACGTTAGAGTAAAACCTACACTGCAAAAATTGGGGTGTTGAATTTAAAATGATGTTGCACAATATGAATACCGGAAGAGTGTTGATTTTTCAACACCCATGGAGTTAAAGTCAATGCTCTTGGTGTTTGAAATAATTCGTTTGGTGCTAAAATAATACCTGTGGTGTTAACATTTTACACCACGTCTGGTATCTATATTCAAACACCATGGGTGTTAAAATTTAACACCGAAGTTTTTGTGGCGTACAGAAAAGCCGAAGTGTGACGTCCCTGTGGTTCAACTATGTGACACAATGTGCGTGTTCGTGTCTGTTGTGAGTATGTGTGTGTCTGTGTGTGTTTGTGTGTGCGTGTGTGTGTGTGTGTGTGTGTGTGTGTGTGTGTGTAGGTGTGTGTGGGGGGAAACATCGTTAAACGATGACTTTTAACCAAGTAGTACATTATTCAAGTTTGTTCCATTCTAATTTTACAATAAAAAGAATACATTTTGTATCTGTATATTTTAGTTTCTACACTTCTCTTTGCTTCCTGCTAGACGAGTACACTGAAAATCACCTTGGATTAGGGTAGAGTTAGTGTTACTGCTGCATACATCGGTCTCATCATCTCTATCATCAACTGTCTCAATATTCGGAGAACCGTGTTGAATTTCATTTACATAAGTCGCGTTCCAATAACGAGAACTTCTGCTGACGTCATCGGGTACTGAATGAATGTACACTACACACATACAGACATACAGACATACAGTATTTTCGCGATTTGATTTCAATGGCGGGATTCCAGCAAAGGAGATGTCTGTAAGTGTGTACGTCACGGTATAATAATTTCCGTGGGTACTAATCATATTCGGGGACTTCAGCCAAAAGCATCAATTAAAAATGGAGATCCTCTCTTCTGGACCCCTTATCTAACTAACGGGAGACTCTGATGCGAAGAAGCCTTTGCTCTGATGAACACAGAATCCATGTTTATAAAATGCACATTATCGGTCTACTTGATTCTCGGAGCAATTCTGTCATTTCCATTTAACTCTTTACACGTTGAATTTATTTTCTTTTCATATTTTCTTTGAATGTTGTTTTTCTTATTGCGATATTGAAAATGGTAATTTTTTTTATAGATGTTACTCAAGCTCACTAGCTGATTTTTACAGTCTCCTGTACAAAGATGAAGGAAAATATTATTAGTACGATTGTTCAATTTAATTGTACGATTGTGCACAGATGCAATATGTGCGTGTAAAGGGTTAAGACGCAATTCACTCTTGGATAAGAAACTGGGCCACGGGTGGTCGTATAGTTTATGCTGGTCTTTGCGATCAGTATAGATCAACATTTCAACAACTTCACTGTTGCAATTATGTTACGCTAAGCAAGTATCCCACTACATGCAAGATAATTTTGTTCATAGTGAAAGGAGTCATATAATCCATCTCATACTCTACATGTATATTCACAAGCCAAGGATATACCCATGTTCATACCCAACTATTTAGTGTGAATGTCAAGGACATATTTTTACTGACTGGATCTTGACAAGCCCCTTTAATCCAACGTTGGTGCCAACGCTGTTTGCCAGGAGAAACCACGACACCTACTTGCCTCATATGTCAACATTAATGGCTCAAATTATTCATGTACATACGTCATTCACTTTTGTTTATTGTTCGTACTACTAGTATCCCTCTAGAGGGCGGTGTTTAGTGTGAAAGCAGAGATGATGTTTGGTGGGAGATGCCTTCGCTCTGCAATGTCGAAGGACAAGTTCAGAAGTGGGTAAAGTATGGATGAGCAAATTAAAGGAACATAAGAAAATATTTAAAGACATAAACGTCTACGCTAACTTACATTTCATAGCACTAAAATGTTTAAAAACGCATATAATGTATTGTTAAATAATGCCTTTAAGGAATTTCTTAAAGAGGCGTCATTAACAATTAATATAATAAACCAAAATCTGAGCTTAGATAATCCTTCAAGTATTACTGCCTTTGATAAGGTCTAAAACAGAAGCCCTGATGAAATCGCTCTTCAAAACGATCATTTAGTGCTTTAGAAGAATGAAAATCTACGAGTACACAGTTTCGTCAACGACCCCCCCCCCCCCAACCCCGGTACTACACTGTTGCGTTACATTGCTAGTGGCAGCATAACTCTCTGCAGTTTCTTTTTGCCCAAACAAGCACTATCATAGCTCAGACTTTCAACTTTAAAGTTGAACTTTCAACTTGTTAAATAATGTATTTAAATGGATGCAATTTCTGTTAGTCCCTATAGGAGTTTATTCTTGATGATTTATGTTCATTAAGCAGAGTGCCACCAAATTAATGATGTTCATGGGTCAGCGCACTGAAGTCCCACAATGGTTTAGTGGAATCCACGATCATTAAAACAAAAGAGTTGTATTTTGTCAATAATAAGCAAATCATCACGTATACTGTGTAGTAGCACATTTGTGTCGAACACGGGTTAACTTTTGTTTTTAATTGTAATTTGTAGCTATATTTCACTCAATCTTCAGTATCACAAATCGT
>JZLH01S0018558.1:113742-130693 GCA_001188425.1 Eucidaris tribuloides | reverse complement strand
GGGAGAGAGATATGTCCACGAGATAATAACTTATTTAACAAGAGCATACAACTCAGGGAAACACGATAAGTAAAAAAAATCAAGCAGAACATGAATATGTTATCAATTTTTAGATTATTGCACATTTGTACACGTTGTCCAAAATTCATTGTTGTAGCAACATCTGTTGTGCTACACAAAATATACTTCAGAATGTTCATGTTTCTTGAATAAATGCTGTTGAAACAATACCAGCTCATACATGGAAACATTGAAAACATAAGAATGGTTTACCCATAAAGAGTAGAAATGAGTTTCTTCTTCAGAGAAAATTGGACATTCAGTGTCATTTTGTTGGTACCAAACAAAAGCAGAGTTACTCGCAATAGACAGTACATATTTTTGTCAATTTTAACCTGATAGTGATATTTTCAAAATCAATAGCTTTTAATAAAATTGCCCAAATTTTTTTTTCTCATATCTTTCACTGAAGTGTTTCGCTTGCTTGTGTTTAATGCAACTTGCTATCAGCAGGCCTAGCAACGTTCCCGCTTTAAATACATGTGTAACTATTGTGGAAGCCACGTTTATTTAAAAAAAAAATGTTAAACTTTGCAGGTCATGACCAAATTCAAAGTGTTTAAATGGACACATAAACATTCTAGGAAAAAAAGAGCATTTATGCAGTCAGTAAACTTTGTACAGATAAAAATCGACACATGAATTAAATTCTGACTGATGGAAATTGTAGCAATACACAAGTCTGATGCGGGTAAAAGTGAAATGGTCGCTCAAAAGAATTCGCACTTTTTAAAAAGCATTAATGATTCGTTTTGAACAGCAATATTTCCAGGACTTGATTTTAGATCTTATCCAGGAGACCACTGGGCATGGGACATAATGCTAGCTCAGATTTTCTAATTGGAAATATCTGTTTATACGAGTGTCTTCAAGCAAGAATTGCTGCTTCATCATAACATAACCTATTGGCCCAGCCATATGAGCTCGAGCAGAAGATCAGAAAGCTTGAATGAGTGAATGATAAAACTGTCGAATCATGTTTGAATGTAGGTTCGCGACAAAACATGTTGCAAGTAGCCAAAAATGAATACAAGATATTCAGAAAGTGAGTCACAGGGAACGATTCCCCCCCGCCCGATCAAGGGGGTTACAGCGATGAGTATGTGCAAGGGGTCGCAGGGTCGTCAACGATTCTTATTCCCTCCCCCCCCCTAAAAAAATGGCATAGCCTAAGGTCACATTTTTTCCAAAGACAGTTTGACGGCGTTTCATATGCGAAAACATGTGACCAGGTACATTTTAATCACATCTTGCCCTTGTTCTGTGAAAGGCGGTGAAAAGCGTCCAAAAAATTATGATATAACCCTCCTCCGAAAAACTACTGTTATTTCAATGTGAAAATGTCCGCCAATTATGGATTAGACACCAACCAGAAAAAAAAAATCACTGAACACACCCTGCAAGGGGCGGTACCAGGTGGTTGGTGGAATAGTTTTGTTTCCTCTAGTTTGTTTGTTGTTTGTTTGATTGTTTGTGTTGTTTACGAAAATAAGCATTCATTTCTCACTCGATTTTCGTGTGCAATCTATACTCAGATGTTGCAGGAATCATTTCAAATATTTTATGTATCATAACATTTCAGTTCATTGTAGGGGGGTCATCCTGGAAGACTGGCGGACTTGTAACCCCGTGAAAATATTGGGGGCAACAATTAGATCCCCCCCCCATAATTTTGATAGATAAATTTAACGCAAAAGATAACGTTTAATCGCATTCAAGACTTTTTGATTTTGCCTAAAACACCGTTCCCATAGACTCTCGCGACGAGATATCTCGTGTCACAGCGCTATAGCATGATTAAAACCATAAACTTAACAATAAAAAGTACTTAACAAACATCTAACACTGACAATTTTTAGCGACGCTTTGCGCCGCCGGAAATTTTATAGTGCAATTTGCGCCCGTTGAACCCCCCCCCCCCCCCCACCCCTCCCAACCAAAAAAGAATTGACGCTCCCTGTTTATTGACTGCAGATAATTAGAACCATTAAAGATCCGTATAATTGTATATCAGTAAGGAAGATAAAATCACAGGAGTCATGCCCCGTACACAGTGGAATTTCGCCCGGCGGCCTTACAATGGGGATGAAAAACATTGTATTCATTCTATGCTTGGTAAATTGACGAGGAAAGATGGGGTCGTCTTCGTCGAGCGCAGCCTGATCGAAATGACGCAGGTCCAGGACGCAGGCGCAGAGTCTTTGAGACCAACTATCGGGTGACATCGTTGTCGAGCAACCAACGACTACTGGCGGGTCTTGGGACGGAACAGACCTTGATTTCGAGAATGTGGAATTTCCGTTTGAAAATCTGGTTCTCGAAGGTGGTGGAAGCAAGGGAACAGCCTACGTGGGTGCAATTATGGTAGGTATAATAGACTGATCTATATCAATTAACAATATAATGACTGATCAGAAATCAGAGGCTATACCGGGAAGGGGACTGGGTACTGTCATCGTGTATGGACTTCCAAAATGGACCCTAAACAAGGTATTGTCCTTCGATCTTAGAATACCCTAAACAAGTATTCAAATGTGAAAAGATATCCTTTTCAAGTAAGTTTCCTGTTTAAAATATACCCCGTTTCCTAATTGATACAGTTTTCACTGTACGCCTGATACCAACCCGTGTCCAACAACCCCAGAAATACAGCCTAAATGCCGTAGCCTACATAACCAAATTTGCAACCCCAAATGGCGTAACATAATGAGAAAAGCTATACAAAAAGTGGCGTGAACAGGCCATCCACCATAAGTGGCTTGCACAGTGAAATCAACTAATTTGATACCCTACCCAAATGTCAATTCTCATCTAAAACATAAAATTGTACAATACACAACCAAATATAGAAATCCTAAACGGCATGACATGTGAAAAAAAGGGTTATACCCTAAGTGGCAATTGCCGGCGAATGGTGATGAAAAGGCAACCCTTTTTCCCCAAAAGACATCGACGACGCCCAAGGACTGGAAAGGAACCCTTTTCGACGATTTTTCTGGATGTGGGTGCGTAGCAGGCCATGTGGAGGGTGCTCCCCCTTTTTACAACCCTTTTTACCCGGTTTTTTCACACGCTAATGGTGTACACCTTAAGAGACAGTGCACCCCACCCCACCCCCACCCCCGAGACTATATTGATGTTCGAAATAATGCAATGATAACCGCTTCTACGACAAAGTTAAAGAGAGACAGACATTTGACATTTAATTTGATTTTGATTTGAAATGATTTTTTTTCCAATTTTGTATAAGCATTTCACATGAAAAAAACTACAAACGAACAAAGTGATATATAATACAATATCGGTAACATAAACGTCGTATACAGTTGTTCAGTTTCAACTGGGGAAAACACAATTCTGGGATTCATTCTTTTTAAAAGAAAAACATCGTAACAAGGTGGGGGAACCTAAATAAAACGCAAGCTTGTATTATACATAGGTCCTATTTAAATAACGAAACGTGTATTCGAATGAAGACAAAAGAATGAAGTACAACAAAACTGAAAAACGACAATACAACATAAACGGGTATAGTTGAGGAGAAAGGAGAAAAAGAAGACAAGAATGGAATGGAAGAAAAAGGAATAGAGTGGCGCAGGTGGCTTCTCATGTAATATTAACGATGGTTATGAATGAAGGCTATCATGCAAGTCCGGGGGGGGGGGGGCACTTAGTATAATTGTGTGATACCTACCCTCCTTACTCAAAAGTATTGCAACATACACTATATCACATAAATTTTACGTTGAAGGGGTCTTTCTAAAATGATGTCCTAACTACGTTTATGATTGGAAATTAACACTTAATTTGAAAAAACATCAATGAATATTGTTTCTCGTTTCTTTTCCAAGGCGAAGAGATTATCAAATGCAGGCGCGCCCACGACAGAGGGGCTGGAACATAAAATTTTGCATTTTTTCCGCCTCCCTATAGGGGTGGGGTGTTAATTCACACTAACATAGTAATTCGGTTTCATATTACCAATAAAACGGTTTTGAGGGTTTGGAAAGACTTCCAGCAAATGTTCCTCTGAAGGGGTCTCAGAAAGAAGACCACACCCCTCGAAGACGAAAGTGACCTCCTATCTTCATAAGACAGTGGCAAGGAGCAAACGCACCATATTTTAAACAAGACCTCATCAAGTTATAATTTCTAATTCTTTCTCAATTCTAAAGGCAGATTATTATTGTAGACATCTTAAAATATACTGTCATGAGACTTCTCAGTACATTGGATATAATGATGCGAAGATAAAGCCATCATCAATTAGTAGCGTTATCCTCCTTGTCACTGTCTTATGGAGATAGGAGGTCACTTTCGTCTTCGAGGGGCGTGGTCTTCTTTCTGAGACCCCTTCAGAGGAACATATTGATATTTTTTGTTTGCTGGAAGTCTTTCCAAACCATCAAAATCGTTTCATTGGTAATATGAAATAGAATTACTATGCTAGTGTGAATTAACACCCCACCCCTATAGGAAGGCGAAAAAATGCAAAATTTTATGTTCCAGCTCCTCTGTCGTGGGCGCGCCTGCATTTGATAATCTCTCCGCCTTGGAGGATAAACGAGAAAGAATATTCATTTATGTCTTTTCAAACAATTTGTTATTTTCCAATCATAAACGTAATTAGGACATCAATTTAGAAAGACCCCTTCAACGTAAAATGTATGCGTTATAGTGCATGTTGCAATACTTTTGAGTAGGGAGGGTATGTGCCACGGTTGAGACCCCCATTTTCAGCCCAAATTTCCGTTCCAGAGCATCACAATTTCAGAAGGCACAGAAATTGTTTGATTTTTTCAGTTCCAGAGACCCCCAAATTTGCCGTTTCGCTCCAAAGTGTTCTGCTCGGCTACGCCGCTTCGCGGCGCGGCCCGGCCAAAGCATTGCCTTTTCAGCACGGCGCGCCAACGAAATTCGCCGTTTTGTAGTTCCGGAGCATAGCATTTTGAGGTTTTCTGAAGCCTTAGCTCCAGTTCCAGAGACCCCCATTTTTCGCTCAAGCCCGTTTCAGAGCCCCCGATTTTCGACTTCGGTGCGGCACAACAGTAGGTATCACATTGTAAGTCGAGTGCCCCCCCCCCCCCGGATGCAAGTGTTTGGATATTACACACTAAAAAAAATGAAGGTGCGTACAAGGTGCAACTTTGCGGAAATAGGTGCAGAGCAATTTCTCCCGCGGTATTCGCGCAAATCTGCACCTTTCACGGCTGAACGCTCGCCCCACCCCATCATGTTTGCAAGTTTGCACCTTTGAGGTGAACATTTTGCCTCCAATAAACGACTTTCATAATGTATTCAAATTTGTGGATGTTTTCTCTTCCGAAGCCTGGTGATGATCTATTTCTTTTATCTGTTTCTATGAATACAATTTCAATACTGAAAATGCAACTTGCATAAATTATACTATTTTCTATGTCGGACAAGCTCAGGCAAGCTTTCAGGGTGTCAAAAACAACCTTTGTTTAAAAGGTATGCATGGAATTTGAATATATTACGAAAACGACCTGTAGGTCCAAGTTTGCACCTTAAAAGGATGAAAATAATACACCTTCGGCTTCAATACAATATAATCAGTTGAAAATACACACCTTCACGGCCAGCGTAATGGCCAAGTGGGTAGAGCATCCGCCTCACGTGCAGAAAGTCGCAGGTTCGAGCCCCGGTAAGGTCATGCTTGTTCGAGTTTTTAAACATTTGTAAATGTTAATTAATAAAGTGTATTATAATGTAAATACTATAAATAGCACTGGAATGGACGTAAATTGCGGTTCACACACAAAAACACACAGTTTGCAAGAAAAAGAAGAACTTTTTTATTTTCTATGGTGCAATTTTGTACCTTTCGGGTGCAACTTTGCACCTTTCAGAAAGGTGCAAAAGTTGCACTTTTAAAGGTGCTCCCAGTGTGACATTGGTCTGCACCTTTAAAGGTGCAAAGTTGAGCCTATTTTTCTTTAGTGTGTATTTGCTGTTTATGAATTTAAAGATTAATCACTGTATATTATCTATCTATAAGATCTTCTTTAGCTTTTGTTTCAAGGCTTTCTTTATTGCAATAATGAAAATTAGATTACACCCCACTGATAATCTCTGGATGATTATGGGTGTATGTATAATGAGGTAAAAAGTGCAACTTGCGCTCCGCCAAAGAAAGTAGTTTGGAAGAGGCATAAAGCATAAAGATTAGTAATAGAGAGAGCACAAAGATAATTTCATCCCTCTCAGACCCAACGGTACAAGAAAACAACCCATATTAACAATGTTTACCCCCCCCCCCCACACACACACACACACTCACACACATATAAATAAAACTGATTGGACTGCAATGGATACAAGTGTTCCACTTTTGTTTCACTTTTTCCTTCATTGTTCCGACTGGGACATAAGAAATATTAACGAGCTCAGAAGCAAGGATTAGATTTTAGGCATTTGTATTCAGTAAACCGCGGCATTGCTCTTACCCAACATATAGTCTGGTTGGTATAGTGACGAAGACCGAATATCTGCAGGTTTCAGGTTCAAGTCCTGTTGGATCATATTTTCACACTCTAAAATAGGAAATGTTATTTCAACATTCAAAAGGGCTTAGGGGTAACCACCCTTTACAATACACACTAAGAAAAATAGGTTAAACCTTGCACCTTTAAAGGTGCTGACCAATGTCACACTGGGAGCACCTTTAAAAGTGCAACTTTGCACCTATCTGAAAGGTGCAAAGCGGCACCCGAAAGGTGCAAAGTTGCACCATAGAAAATATAAAAATATTCTTTTTTCTTGCAAACTGTGTGTTTTTGTGTGTGAACCGCAATTTACGTTCATTCTAGTGCTTTTTATAGTATTTATATTATAATACACTTTATTGATTAACATTTACAAATATTTGAAAACTCAAACAAATATAACCTTACCGGGGCTCGAACCTGCGACTTTCCGCACGCGAGGCGGACGCTCTACCCACTTGGCCATCACGCTGGCCGTGAAGGTGTTTATTTTCAACTGATTATATTGTATTGAAGCCGAAGGTGCATTATTTTCATCCTTTTAAGGTGCAAACTTGGACCTACAGGTCGTTTTCGTAATATATTCAAATTCCATGCATACCTTTTAAACAAAGGTTGTCTTTGACAAACTAAACGCTTGCCTGAGCTTGTCCGACATAGAAAATAGTATAATTTATGCACGTTCTATTTTCAGTATTGAAATTGTATTCATAGAAACAGATGAAAGAAGTAGCTCATCATTGGCTTTGGAAGAGAAAACATCCATAAATTTGAATACATTATGAAAGTGGTCTATTGGAGGCAAAATATTCACTTCAAAATGTGCAAACTTGCAAACATGATGGAGTGGAGCGAGTGCTCAGCCGTGATAGGTGCAGATTTGCGCGAATACTGCGGGAGAAATTGCTCTGCACCTATTTCCGCAAAGTTGCACCTTGTATGCACCTTTATTTTTTAGTGTATACAACACTTTCCAGATGTTATATCCAATCTTTTATCCAGCTGGATTCAACATTTAAAGTGTCAGATCCATCAGGCTAAAGGTCAAATACAACATTTGAAAAGACAGAAATAAAACGATCAAGCATTGCTTCGATCTAATTATCGTTTGATAATACAGAACTGAACAGCATACCCGCTAGGCAATGCAAATTTCTGTGCAAACCTTTCCTTCTCTCACTTTATTTCGTCTAGGAATTGGAAAGGTATGGTCTCTTAAACAAGATTCAAAGATTCGGCGGCACCAGTGTGGGATCGTTAATGACAGCCACACTCGCCCTTGGCTACGGGTCAGAACTATTCGATGAAGTGATGAAGAATGGACCATTCGGAGACGATTTCTTGGGTGTGTAGCTTACACTTTGGCTTCCCTCTTTTAAAATGTCCATTGTGTTAAAAAAGCAGGGGCGTCGATCCGTGTTTCGGAGTGGGGGGGGGTGGGGGCAAAGTGTGACAGAATGTCAAACAATTTTCGGCGCGTCTTAGCGCCAAATTACAATGCAGAATTTTGCTCGCAAAGCGCGCCGAAAAATTGACAATTTTATTTGTTCAAAAGTATTTCTATGCTGTTTTTATATAGTGCTTTCCAATGTTTTTCAAACATCATCTTGCATTGCTTATTATGAATTTTTTCAAGTTGTCAAAATTATTGGGAGGGGGGGGGGCAAATCGATATGTTTGCCCCCCCTAATATTTTCTTTGGGGTGGCGACTGCCACCTTAACATCCCAGGATTGACACCCCTGGCATCGTATAACAATGTTTCCAGTTAAACAAAAAAAAATCTGAGCGACATGATTCCCCATGCTACAAGTGTCTCTCATAAGGTCTAAAAGGTCCTGAAAAATTGCAGGTATTAGCGATCATTATGTGCTTCAAAAAAATGAAAATCATTGTGGGACCATTCCATTTTCCCAATTTTTGTCTACTGACAATAATCAATGTGCCGATTTTTATCTGTACATATTTTACGAGTGATAGAATAACAGTTTGTCTGAAGTTGTGCGTTCTATCAGATATGTCAGATAGCAAAGTTTGACAATTTTTTTTTAAAATGGGGCTATACATACAATGTGGTAAAAAATCACCAACGAGGCACACATATACGATACAACACATACGACTGCAGTCACGCGGGGACGCATAGTTATCTAAACACTAGAACCTCGCCAGATGCAAGGCCGGAGAATATTTGTTTGTGATAAACTACATTCATATATTCATTGTTTATGAATTGGTTTAAGATGTTCAATAATGTAAATGCAT
This sequence comes from Eucidaris tribuloides, assembly GCA_001188425.1. NCBI lineage: Eukaryota > Metazoa > Echinodermata > Echinoidea > Cidaroida > Cidaridae > Eucidaris > Eucidaris tribuloides. The sequence goes on along the minus strand of JZLH01S0018558.1, from coordinate 121,863 downwards.
TAACGTAAACGTTAACATCGCCGCGCGTTAACTACGTTAACCTCGTTAGATCTAACTTACGTTATTAGATCTCTAAACTTCACCACATTAACTACAGCAAAGTAACGTGAACGTTGCTTACCGTACAGAACAGTGCTTATACCGCCCAAGACATTAAGAAAAAAAGTTAAAAGGTTGTAAAAACAATAATTGGAGCGTCGGGTTTTCGAACCCGGGTTCCCACAAGGACGCGTTAACGCGCACATAACTCTAAGCGATGAGACAGAGCGCGCTAACCAATGTACCACATAAAGACGCTGCAACGATAAGTGTTCTTTAGCTATATGAATGTATGAGTTCCGAAAAGTATGTGAATAAATAGGCGTCGGGCCGATGTGTTGGCTACCCGGAGGTTCGCAATCGTCAAATATTTATATAGCGGAACAATTTAATTTGCATTATTCCCATCCTTGTAAAGCTAACATGCTGGCGCGATCGATGGTAAAGTTAGACGTCCTGTTTCGTCACTGGCTATCGGCGACACGAAATGCGCCACAGATATTTACATTATTCGCTCCCGCATTCGCTACTGTGCAATCGTGACATGTGTCAGCAGTAGCGTGTAGCTCCTGCCACAGCGCCTGGGAGGCGGCATCGAAACGAAATATATAAATAAATTGTGAAACTAGGAACATGTATTTAATGAGCAAAATGGCATAAATAATCATAACTGGGAATTACATAACTATTCCGATAGTGTTTACCAGTTTTTACAGCAGCCCATTGTTTAAAATTTCATTATAAAAACTCAACATTACTGACGTTTTTTTCTCCGTGGTTTTTGGTGTCGCGGTGAAAAATCGCTTGCTAGCATATGCGCAGCATGAGCTCGCACCCTCTGATTGGCAAATGCCGAACAGATCGAACATCGTGGGAGGCAAACAAGATTGGTGCAGACGAGAAAGTACTATTTACGGCTTTGAAAGTACTGGATTACGGGATTTTAAGATTACTCTATTTGCGGTCCTCACCGGAGCGCCATTGTAAAGTAGCTATACAGGATCGTAAATAGGTACTCTTTCTACAGACTCGCACGGTAGTGTGTTTTATTTTTTCATCATGTGACATTCTTTAAAGCCAATCAAGTGAACAAGGAATATATTGAATGCAGTTATAATAGAGGATACCTACGGGAAAATGAACGCTTCCCGTAGGGGAAACGTAGGGTGGTTTGATGATTTGTAGGGGATGTAGGGGTTTTGACAATTTGCGCAAGAAGGAAATCACCATCATATTCGCAACCATTTTGTCCAATCTCTGGCGGGGAAATTGTGACTCAAATGATTTGCAAATTTTCTAAGGTTACTTTTCAGGGGAAAATCACACCTTTTAGGCGGACAAGTCGATTTTGTAGGAGAAACACATAGATTTGTATGGGAAATATCGTTAATGTAGGCGTAGAGGGAAAAGTGGGTGTCTGCTAGGGGAATAAATGCATGCGGCGCTAAGGGGAGAATGCAAAATTTTGAATGGCAGCCCTGCTGTTTAATTACGTCGTGCTACCAGACTAAACTGAAATGCTAACCCCCCCCCCCCCTCCCCCCCCCCCCCGCCTCGCTCAACAATCCATAAGGGCCCGAGGAGTGACCATCACTTCTGACACTACCGCATATATAAATGGGTGTGCGAATCCAGCTGGATGAAAAGGCTGGATATGGAACAAGTGTCGCTATAAGTGCTGGCAACCCTAGGCCCTTTGGAATGTATTGGAAAAACATTTCCCTGTTTTTGGAGTGTGAAAATAATGATTCAACAGGAACTGACCGTGATACCTGCAGATTAATCACGGTCTTCATTAACTAATACCACCAACCAGGCTATGGTTGTAACAGGCGATGCCTCGACGCAGTTTATGAATACAAATACCACTAAAATCATAATCCTTGCTCCGAGCGTGCGTTAATTATTCTTATGTTCCCAATCGGAACGAATGTAAATGAAGGAAAAGGGTGAAGGACCCGGGATGAAACAAAGACTAACAGAACGGCGTCGATCCTGTGGGGTGCAAGGGGGGTGATCCCCGACAAGGAAATATGGGGGCGGGGGCAAACAATACAATCGATTTGCGCCCCCCCACAAATAATTTTTGAGCAACTTGAAAAATGTCAATGAATAAGCAATGTAATATACGTTATTAAAAAAGAATTGGAAAGCACTATACAAAAATTGTCAACTTTCTATTTAAGAGCGGCGCACAAGTTCCGTATTACAATTATGGCGCCGAAGATTTTCTGGACATTTTATCGCTTTTTTCCCACCCAATCCCGAAATATGGATCGACGCCCCGTGGGGTGAAAACAAAAGTGACACCCTGTCTAATTGCATTGGCGGATCCCAACATTTCTATCCTCTTTTTTTTTGGGAGGGGGCAGGTTTAAAATATTGGTAATAGGGTTGTTTTCTTGTACCATTGGGTCTGAGAGGGCCACTAGAATTCTCTTTTGTCTCTCCGATTGATTTAACAATCTTTTAGGCCATTAATGCACTCTTCGCAAACTACTGTATTTCTTTGCGGAGCGAAAGTTGTCTCGGAGCTTTTGATCTACTATTTAGGCGATAAATCGTCCAGAGATTAATCAGTGGGTGTAATCTATTTCCATTATTGGGAATAAGGAAAAGCCTTGAAAACAAAAGCTAAAGAAGATCTCTATTATAAGATAAATATATACAGTGCTTATCTTTTAAAATTCATAAACATATGGCAACATAATAATCCAAATAACCTTGGATTGCCTTCTTTTTCCTAACACCTCGTTAACATTAAAACAAATGAAAAAGAAGTGACCCGCCCCTCTCTTTCCTTTTTTCGTTCAATCTCTTGTCTTCCTTTTTCTCCTTCTCCTCAATACACCCTTTTATGTTGCAATTGTTTTTTTTTTTTCATTTTTTGTTTGTACTTTGTTCTCCGGTTTCTTCATTCGAAATACGATAGCGTCGCTAAACTTCAAATGGGACTACTCTTTTTAATTAGATTCGCACCACATTCCTTAAGATTTTTTTTCTTTAAAAAAAAAATAAATTTAGAATTGTATTATCCCCGACTGAAAATGAACAACTTGTATAGAAATAATATAATTACTGAAGTTTATGTTAACGATATTGTATTATATTTCAGTTTGTTCGTTTGTATTTTTTCCATGTGAAATACCTGTACAAAAGTGGAAAAAATAAAGTCAAAATAAATAATCAAATTAAATGCAACAGTCTGCTCTCTTAACATTGTCGTAAAAGCGGTTATCATTGCCATGGTTTTGAACATCATATAGTCCTCGGGTGGGGTGCAACTGTCACTTAGGGTGTACAACAATGAAACGTGTGAAAAAAAATACGGGTAAAAAGGGGTTGTTTTCACGGGACGTGGTGCATGTAACGCGGGTCACCTCCGCACATCGGGCCCTCGTAACCACCCGCGTCCAGAAAAAATCGTCGAAAAGGGTCCCGTCGATCAAGTCTTTTGGAAAAGAAGTCGGCTTTTCAGCACCCAAATCACTCACTTAGGGTATAGCTTTCTCGATCATGTCATGCCATTTAAGTGTTTCGTAATATTTGTGTTATGTTAATTACGGAAGGGGTTTGCGCCAGATTTAGGTGCACATTGAGGTAGATCTTTATAACATCTCCCTGGCTAGTCAAATATTATAACGTTTTGATACATAGGAAAACTATTTTTGAGATTATTAAGTGTTTATTTGAAACTGTGCCTCTACTGTTGTGTATGTACCATTTCAATGTTTTACATGAGAGTTATGACATTTGGATGGGTATCAAAATTAGTTGATTTCACTGTGTCGCCACTGTAGGGTGGATTTCACTGTCACGCACACTTATAGGATATAGCTTTTTCTCATTAGTTACGTCCGTTTAGGGTTGCAAAGTTGGTTATGTAGGTTTCGCCATTTAGGGTGGCAATTTCTAGGGTTGTATGGACACGGGTTGGATATCAAGCCGAGTGAGAATTTATCCAGCCGAGCCCCCCCCCTCACAGGTGAAAACCGGTATCCAACATCCCAAATTATTAAACAGGTATATCTTTAAACAGGAACTATTCTTGAAAGGATATCCTTTTCAATATTTAGAATACGTTGTTTAGAGTTATTCTAGGAGATCGAAGGACAATAACATTGTTTCGGGGCCATTTGAAAAAAGTCTCAATACCATACTACAATGACAGTGCCGCCCACGTCCCCTTCCCCGGTAATAGGCCTCGTCATTCCCTGATTAGTCATATACATCTTTAATTAAAATACCCTCCCTACTCAAAGTATTGCAACATACATCTATACGCATGCATTATGAGTTGAATAGGGTCTTTTTTATAATACCGTCCTAAATGAAGTTTAGTCATAGGAAAATGGCTAAATTTCATTTGAAAAAGAATGAATATTATTTCTCCTTATTTCTTCTCCATGGCGGAGAGAGTATCGAATGCAGCAGCGACGTCCCACGCAGAGGGGCGGGACATAAAATTTATCATTTTTTTTTTTTCGGCCTCGCACTGTAGGGGTTGGGGTGTTAATTCTCACTAAGTATCGTAATATCGGTTCAATATTTCCGCGTGCAACGGTTTCGGTGCTTTGGAAAGACTTCCACAAACCAAAAATGCCACGTGTTCCTCTGACGCTGTCCTCAGAAAAGAAGACAACACCCCGCGAAAGAACGAAAGGCGCCTCCTATTCTTCAAGAAAAGACAGTGGTGAGGAGGATAAAGCTAATACTAATATAAAAGATGACTGGCCTTCTTTCCACACCATTATCATATCCATCTGTACTGAAAAGTCACATGAAACAGTCATTTTAGGATGTTTGGGCCAATAATAAACGCACCCTTTAGAATTGAGAAAATGAATTAAGAATTACAATTGGAGAGGTGGGTTTCCTGAAATATGGGGGCGTATTCTCTTAACCAACTGTCTTATGAAAGATAGGAGCGCTTTTCGTCCTTGCGCGTGTGTGTCTTCTTGTCTGAGACCGTGTCAGAGAAAACACATTTTTTTTGGTTGGAAGTCTTCCAAGCATATCAAAAATCCGTTTCACGGTAATAAGAACCCGAATTACGATGCTAGTGTGAATAAAGTCCACGCCCACCTACAGGGAAGGAGAAAATTTTATTTCGTCCCCGCCCCTCTCGCTCTGCGCCTGCAATGCATCTTGGAGAATAAAATTCATTGATTCCTTTTCAAAGCAGTTTTTTGTATTTTCCAATAATAAACTTCATTAGGAACGTCATTATAGAAAGACCCCCCTTCAATTTTAGGATGTTTGCAATAATAAAACCCACCTTTAGAATTGAAAGAAATGAATAAGAAATTACAATACAATATGTGTAAATATGTTATACTATTGATATTTTTATCCATATGACGTGTATGTAATGTTTACTTGTCATTGTGTTTTAATTCACGTGGACTCAACTGAAGAAACAGCTGTTTAGCTGAAGTGAGTAGACCGTGGAGAAAATAAAATAAATGAAATAGAATATGAACTCAAAAGCATATCGTGTAGAGTGTATGTTGCAAATACTTTTGAGTAGGGAGGGGAGATGCAGTGTATATACCTACCGTAAAATTGCAGCCAACGTAGCTGTTCGCCTTGCCTTACCACCACCTTCGAGAAGTCCAAGATTTTCAAAACGGAAATTCCAATTCCTGCGAAATCAAGGTCTGTTCCGTCCAAGACGGCCGCCAGTAGTCGTTGGTTGCTCGACCAACGACTGTCCACCTTCGATAGTCGTCCCTCGAAAGACCTTGCGCGTGGTCCTGACCTGGTATTCGTATTAAGGACGCGCTCGAGAAGACGTACCCCATTTTTCCTCAGTCAATTTACCAAGCAAGAATGAATACCATGTATTTTCATCCGCCATTGTAGAGGCTCGGCGAAAATTCCACTGTGTACGGAGGCATGACCTTGTGATTGTTTTTCCTTACTGAATAACAAATTATAGGATTTAATGGTTCTAAATATACTGAGGTCAATAAACCAGGGACGTCAATTCATTTTTTGTCGTTGGTGAAGGGCGGGGGGGGGCTCCCGGCGCGCAAAATTTGCACTATATTAAATTTCGGGGGGCGCAAACTGCGCCTAAAAATTGTCAGTGTTGAGATGTCTTGTTAAAGTACTTTAATGTTATATGTTTAATGGTTTTTAAACAGTTCTATGCGCCTTGACACGAGATATCTCGTCGCCTCGTCGCGAGTTCTATGTGGAATACGAGTGTTTTAGACAAAATCAAAACGTCTTGAATTGATTAAACGTATCTTTTGTGTTGAATTTTATGTCCAAAATTAGGGGGGATCTAACAGTGTTTCACAATTTTTCAGGGGGTTACTGTCCCCAGCTTCCAAGGATTGACCCCCTACAATGAGACTGAAAATGTTTATGATACATAAACAATTTGAATAATTCCTGCAACATTCTGAAGTATAGATTGCAACACGAAGAATCGAGTGAGAAAATGAATACTTAATTTCGTAAACAACAAACAAACAACAAACAAACAAGGAAACAAAAAACTTTGCCCACCAACCAAAGTCTGTACGCAGCCCTTGCAGGGGTGTTCAGGATTTTTTTTATTGTTGGTCGTAAAATCATAATTGGCGGACATTTTCAACATTGAAATAACAGTAGTTTTTGGGAAGGGTTATAATCATCAATTTTTTGGACCCTTTTCACCTCCGCCCTTTTCACAAAGAAAAGGGCAAAGATGTGATTAAAAATTGTATCTGATGCAATTGTTTATGCCATTGAAAAAGGCCGGTCAAAACTGTCCCTTTGGAAAAATGTGGACCCTTAGGCTATGCATTTTTTTTTAGGGGGGGAAATGAAGAAATCGTTTGGACCGAGCCATGACGACCCTCCTGCATATACTCATAGCCGCGATAAACCTCCGCTTGATCGTGGGGGGGAAGGATCACGTACTGTAGTCTTTTTCTAACATTTGCAAAATGTTTGTACGCGACACGCACCATTCAAAATATGAAGTACGACAGTTATCAAGATCTCACCCTCGTCATTCAGTTGTCCTGATCTTTGCTCGAGCTCATCATGGACTGGGCCAATAGGTTTGTCATGATGAAACTAGCAATTCCTTGTTGAACACATCGTATAACAATGTTCCAATTTAAGAAAATCTGAGCTACATTATTCCCATGCTAAGTGTCATCTGATAGATCTACAAATCAAGTCGCTGAAAAATATTGCTGTTCCAAAAACGATCTTAAGTGCCTTTTAAAAAGTGGAAATCTTTGAGGCGACCATTTTCATTCTTTCCCCGCATAGACCTTGTGTATTGCAGTAATTTCATCAAGTCGAGAATAATTCATGTGCCGATTTTATCTGTACAAAGTTTATCTAAATCGGTGTGTGATCGTGTGTGTGTGGTGTGTGTGTGTGAATGTGGTGGTGTGTGTGTGTGTGTACGTGTGTGTGTGTGTGTGTGTGTGTGTGTGTGTGTAGTGTGTGTAGTGTGTGGTGTGTATTTCTGCTGACAGTCATGATGATAAAATTCTGCATAACAGTTGTCGTCCTATTTGAGAACTACATCTATGTTGCAAAATTTCCCAAGGAATGCTGTTTGCTTGTTTTGTTCTTTGCAATAATGTGTAAGAAAATATAACAATCACGAAAATTAAATGATTGTCGATTACAGAGTTATTGATTTTTGAAAAATATCACTATCATTAAAATTGACAAATAATGTACTGTTCTATTACGAGTAACTCTGGCTTTTGTATTTGGTTCGCAAAAAATGAGCGAGCGTGATCGTTAATTTTTTGCTCTGAAGAAACTATTTTTTCGTACTCTTGGGCCCTAAACCGATTACTAATTTTGTAGGCCAATGTTTCCATGTAATGAAGCTGGTTTGTACTCAAACATTTATTCAAGAAAAATGAAGCATTCCTGATCACATTTTGTGTACAGAAACAAGATGTTCTCACAAATGAATTGGGACAACCGTTAGCAAATGTTGCAAATAATCCTAATTGATAACATTATTCATGTATGCTTGATGTTTTGCTTACTTATGTGTTTTCCCCTGAATTGTATGCTCTGTTAAAGTAAGATTATTATCATCGTTGGAATTAA
>JZLH01S0018558.1:90356-101415 GCA_001188425.1 Eucidaris tribuloides | reverse complement strand
TTAAGACGGTGTTCATGGTTTGCAAACAAATCTATTTTTGCTCAGATTTGATGCAACTGAAGAAAGATACATAAAAATGCAGTGCTCAAAATGTGTGATTTTATACGTTGTAAAGTTTTTTTAAAAATTAAACGATAAATCATTTGGATCGTTGCTCCCGTTGTGTTTTGGTAACGGTAGTCTACAGGGTTCAGGCACTGGATGTAGCTTTAAACCACTCATTTTGAATTTGGTAGAGTTCAATCGTAGAACAGATTGCTTGACAATCGTCCAACTGCAATGTTTTTTACCTCGCAAACTCCCGTGCGAGCTGTGATCAGCAGGTATTCGGTTTTCACGAGATGATACACGAATCAGGTCTGGCAGTCAGACTAGTGTCAAAAAAAAATCCAATTCAGTCACGGAGCTACGGGTCGCGACTGTACATGATGCATTGTTTTTGAATTTTTACTAGCGTTTATTTTTTACAAAACCTGGCCTTTTGACCCAAAGGCTTTTTGGGACGTCATGATTTATGTGAATCTTCACATTATAGTGATTTTAGTTTATTTAATACATTTTGCGGTGAACAAATCATAAACATAATCATTAAAGGTATTGGCTAACATTTACCACAGTTAAAAAAATCTGAGCCACATGATTCCTCATGATACAAGTGTCTTTGATGAGGTCTAAAAATGAAGCCCTGAATTTTTTTTATTTCAAAATGATTATTTAGTGCTTTAAAAAAGTGAAAATCGTAAGTTGACCAGATTCACTTGCCTATTTCCTCCCATAGACTTACTGTGTGTACACCTAGGCTATTAAAACTCGCCCCGAGTTTTAATTGTTTATTCTTGCATAACTTGCCATTGGCAGTGTAACTTTCCAAACTTTTGTATTCTAGGGTGTTTATTTGTCCATTTGAACACTACTATGTAGCTCAGATATCAAAGTTTGACAATTTTTTTTAACTGAGCTCCACAATGTTAACCTATCACTTTAATGTTCGAGGGGGTTGTTCACCACATTTTTTTTTTTTGGGGGGGAGGGGGCGGCGGTTCGTAAAGTGTATTCAGCAGGGGCGTCGATCCATATTTCGGATTGGGGTGGCAACAGAAAGAAACATGTCAAATCCAAAGTGCAGAGTAGAACTTTGCTGTGCATTGATATGTTTAGCAGATATTTTTTTATATATAAGTTTGACGTTTGTTGTGTCTCTGCACTTATTTTAGACGTATTTTGCATTTACGTTTCATGAAATTTTCAAGTTGTCAAATTAGTTGTGGGGGGGGGGAGGGCCAAAAGATATATTTGCCCCCCCCCCCCCAATATTTTCGCGGTGCGACCACCCCCCTTGGCCACCCAGCCAGAGCGTGCTGTGCGGCAAGATTGGTAAGAGCGCCTTTAGCCGTGCCTGACAATTAGAGGTATGGAGTTCGAGTCCGCCCGGCATTAATGTCCTTCAGCAAGACATTTTTAATCTGCTTTGCTGCTCTCCACCCAGGTGTATAAATGGGTACCCGGTAGGAATGGAATGAGTGCGCCTATTGTGGCTGCCAAGTCTTGACTGATCTCCGTTTGGAGTGGCAGGTGTCTGATAGACTTACAAGCATCCGATGACCGGGGTAATAGTAGTGTAAAGCGCTTAGAGATGATGTATTTCATATTAGGCGCTATATAAATCGAAACTATTATAACTATTATTAAGATCGACGCCCGTGGTTTTCAGCCCCCCGAAAGTCATCGCTAGGCACCGAAGATGACATCATTTTGTATACATTTACATGTATATGAGAATAAGCGATAGCGTAGATAATATTACCGATAAAATGTTGTTTTTATTCGTTTTTGTTGTTGGTATATTTGTTTGTTAGTTTCATTAATTTCATTTATTTATTTATTCATTTCTTTAAACATATACAGGATGACAAGATCAGTAAGTTACATACTGTTTTTCATCCGAGTCCTGTATACTGAAATCGTTATACAAAATTACAAAGGTCAGGAACAAACCAGTTAAAACAATCAATAATATCAAATAGCTTTGCCAACAATCTGTTTGTTTATGTGTTTGTTTGTAATTTCATGTGAAACCGTGACTGGGATAAAGGTACATGAAAACTATGATTACTGGTATATACAGATTTTAAGCACTGCTCAAAGAAAATATTCCATTTACTGAAATTATGAATGCATACTTTGTCAGTCGGTAATTTTAGTTTTGGAACGTTTGTGGAAGCACAAATGAACACAGGTCCACAAACGCACGCAAACTCACCTACACAACACTGTACTATACACACGCGGACGCACGGGCGTGTTATGCACAAGCATATGATAACATTCTCCAATACAAATACATCAATATTTTATTAAGTTTTTTTTACTCTGTATATTGTTTACAAAATACCTCTAAACTGTTACACTTTAATGAACAAATCGTCTTGCCTTCAATTATAATCAATCTAAACATGTAGGTACAACCTACACCCGACCAATTTCTACTTTGTGTCACTTAATTTGTTTAGAGCCAACCAGGAAAGAGCGAAAAAGCTGATGTTAACAGCGCAGCAACACAAGATCGTCACCGATGCCATGACAAGATTCATGACAGTTTTGAACGACCACGATTTGGACAAGAGTGGAAAGATCTCGAAAGACGAATTCAAACAAGCTTTCCACCAGGTAACAAAAATAATATTCGACTTAAACTTGAATCATTCTTTTCATGTTCTTGAACAACTTGCAAATGACGAGTTATCATCTTGTTATTACCAGATTACCCCTTCTTCATCTTCCTTTCTTGTTTAGTCTATAATGTACTCACTAGTTCGCACCTCACCTTTCCGTTCCCTATATGCTTTTTCTAGTCCATCATATATTTTGTTAATACAACATCTATCATAATACGTTAACTATACTACAAGGAGGTTATATACACGCTGTACGGCATTGCATAACTTTAAGGAGATCTGCTCGTGTTTAATTGTAATTGTCGTGGTGTTGGGTTTTTTTTTTGTATATCATCTGCTTTATGTACCATACCAACGAGTATTGAAGTTTACACGTGATTAATTGAAGTTTAAAATTATTGTGTCTTCATAATTATGATTTATTATTTTGTTTGAATAAATGCAAAATCAATCAAACTAATCAATCGTTAAATCAATTTTCGCGTATTCACAATACGATAAATAGACAGTATGTCTGTTAATCACCTGTCTTTCGAATTTGATGGGTCTAGTCATTTCTGCTTGATAAGAGCGACACAAAACAATTTGAATTTAATTGACATTAGAATGTGACGAATCTCCTCATCTTCAGTGCTGTGCATGGTTTCTCCCCTACCAGATCTGGAGCGTCGCTAGAACTTTTTCGACGAGTCAACAAGGGAAAAACGTCATCTGTTATTTTACCCGACAGATACGCAAATGACCCGACAACTTCCCGCCAATGGTCTTTCAGTTCTAAAATGTATTTTACGGGGCACATTTGGACTCCATGTGTTTTTTAGCAATTTTTTCCTTTCTTTTTTTTTTTTGCGTTTGAGTTTATACTACAAGATTATAGTATTCGCAGTTTATTTTGTATTCACCATCATTTTGTTGGTTTCTTGTGTATGTTCTATTTAGACTGTTGAAATATATGTTGCCGTAACATAATGACCCTGCAGCCGCGATCGTTATAAATGTATGAAGCGTACGGTAACTTTGATTTCATCCCATCTCGACTTTCGCTAAACTTGGATGAGTTATCTTGCTTATTTTCCTTTCTTTCCTCTTTTTTAAAATGGTATTCTCCGCATTAGACGGCAGATTTTACAGAAAAGGACATGAAGATTCTATTTGGTGGCAATCGGAATGTGGACTCGATCTTCGATGATCTCGACGCCAATGATAATGGAGAGGTACCAATATTTGGTGTTTGAATAAATAAATAAATAAATAAATAAATAAATAAATAAATAAATAAATACCTAGCATAGGCATAGGCATACATACATACATACATACATGCGTGTATACATACATAAATCATAAATACATACATGCATACATACATAAATCATAAATATATAAATAGATAGAAAAGTAAATGAATAAATAAATAAATAAATAAATAAATAAATAAATATTCAGACGTCTAATATAATGATATATGAAATATGGATAAAGAAAGATTCAATATAAAGTTTAGGTACCACATACTATTCAATAGGCAAAATGAAAAAAAAAGTTTCAGTTAATGTCATTTCATGAATGGTTGCTGGTTCTCCTTCAGTGAACTATTTGAAAATTATAAGTTTGGTTTGAAATAGTAACCCTTCTCCTTGTACATTCGTGATTCATGACAGATTAAACCACCGACTTAACGGTTTATCTTTCGTATAGTAGCACTGTGTGAGTCTCTTAAATGACCAGCAATATTCCAATATTAATAGCCTTGATGGATACAAACATTTTTGTCATAAACATTTCAAAGGAAAAAGCAAATTATCAATATCGAAATATTATGTTAGTATTTTTTTGTAGTTTTACTATTCCGGAAATAGCATAGCCCGTCAAATTTGAAAAAAAAAATATTAAACAAATGATTTCTTGGATTTTCCCATACATGGCGTTGGCAGCATTTAACATTATCCACGCATTTATTCGTGGTTGGACAGATAGGGGTGAAAGTCATTTCAGACAAAGCCAACTTAAAGGCAGTGTATAATTTGGGTAAATGGTAACAGCAGTTTAACCACTTTTGTTCATGGAATGACTCGGATGTAGATTTCGTTTGAAGACATCATCAAATATGCTGATCGACGAGGGATCGGACTTCAGACGATGCATATCGGTGTCGGGCGGCAGGACATCGCTTCCATAACCGATCTCGTGTCCGGGGTACTACTGTCGATGTCACTCAATGTTATGAGGGCATTTGTAGAGGTAACGGATCAGTTTCATCATCATCATCATCATCACCATCATCATCATCATCATAATCATCACCACCATCACCACCACACCACCACCTTTTTTCTTCTTCTTCTTCTTCTTCTTTCTTCTCTCTTCTTCTTCTTCCTTCTTCTTCTTCTTCTCTTTCTTCTTCTTTTCTTCTTCTTCTTCTTTCTTCTTCTTCTTCTGTCTTCTTCTTCTCTTCTTCTTGATCTTTCACTCCCCTTCCTTCCTCTTCTTCCACTATCTACCCTCCCTTCTCCCTGGCTCCTTCTCTCTCCTCCACGATCCACCTCATCATCATTATCCTCCTCCTCATCTTCACTCTCTCGATCATCGTCCTCCTCCTCATCATTATTCCTTCCCTCCTCATTCCTATCATCTTCCTCGTCATCATCGTCCTCCTCCTATACGTTATCCTCCATCATCTCATTGGATCTTCCTCCTCATCCATCGTCCTCATCATTATCCTCCTCGTCATCATCTTCCTCCTCATCATCTTCCTCCTCATCTTCCTCCTCCTCTTCCTCCTCCTTCTCCTCTTCCACCTCCTTTTCCTCCTCCTCCTACTCATCTCCCCCCTCATCTTGCTCCTCCTCTTCATCTCTTCCTCCTCTTCATCTCTTCCTCCTCTTCATCTTCCTCCTCCTCATCTTCCTCCTCCTCCTAGTTCTTCTTTTTCTCCTTCTTCTTCCTCTTCTTCTTCTTCTTGTTCTTCTTCCTCTTCTTGTTCTCCTTCCTGTTCTTGTTCTTCCTTCTCCCTTCTTCTTCTTCTTCTTCCTTCTTCCTTCTTCCTTCTTCTTCCTTTTGGTCTGGGTCCCCTTTCGAACCCTTACGTATACAAACAGGAATCATAGCTTGAATTTTTTATATGCTGTTATGTGATCATTTTTTTTTCAAATGCAAAGATGTATATTTATTACTGATAATGCTGCTATTTTTAGATTTTCTTTCGGACGCTTGATTGAACAAGTTGTATATATCAATTTCTTTCCTAATTATATATCACACACACACACACAAAAAAAAACCTATAACTAGTATGTGATGGTGTCATTGCATCTTCACATGTATGATCCACAGGGGGAAGACGTGAATAGAACTGTATTCATCAACACGTCATACATCAAAGCCATGGATTTCTCCTTGGAACCCGCCGACACTGACTTCTTGATTGAGGTAGGGAGAAGTACATAATCTCGTTAGATTGTTGTAGTAAACGTGGGACCTCTGTCATGAAAAATAAGTCAAGACTGCTCGAATATGCACTTTCTTGTTCGAACCTATGCCGACACTTTGAATAAACAAACAGTAATCGTTGCAAGCCGAATGAGAAGACGTTTTAAATAAAAAACACCGACTTATTCTGATAAATCTATTTCAAGTTATTTCAAGTAGGGCACTAAGCACATTTTTTCTTTTTCTTCTTCGCTTTATTGCCGCACAACGATGAAGCGCGGGGGGGGTAGGTGCGGCCAGCCCTTATCCACTATGTCCGGATTCATCATTTGGGCTAATATAATTCAGTGACTATAATAGCGATTTCAGGCTTCTTTAAAGAAGGGGTCGAAGAGTGGAAAAATGGAGAACAAAGACAAATCGTCAATAGAATTAAAAAATGGCCTCGCTGTATGTGTTGCAGCAGCCCCCCCCCCCCCACTCCAAAAGATGGGGGTAGAGAGGGCGAGATGAGCAATGTCTTCTTTTCCAAATGGGTGCCATGCCACTATAACATCAAACGTTTTTTCTCTCTTCCTTTACCCTTTAAACAAGGGAAACTGTACTTGCCCCCACCCGCCAATTACGAGCTACTCGATGTAAATTTTTGTTCTATTCACATTCATCTGTGTGAAATTAAAATATGTACGCTATAACAGAGCTTTCTGTCTTTATAACTTGATATTGAGACAAGTTCCTCAAAAACTTGTTTTGTGTTTTAGAGGGTTCCTCAAAATCCAATTAAGTTTAGCGTGTTAGAGGACCCTCCATTTCCATCAACCGTATTTTTATTTTATTTTTTTACATTTTTGTGTTCAATTTTACTTTGTGTATTTTTAAGGTAATCACGGAGTCTGCATGCATGTATGTCTTGTTTCCATTGCTTAATTAATTTTGGTAATGATTACATCTAAATGATGTATATTTAATTATTGGCGTGCTTATATTTGTACTTGTTTCGATGGAAATAAAATAAATCAAATCAAATCAAATCAAATCAATTCAATTCCCTAGTAGATGGATCATTTTAATTTAACGTATTCTCTCTATCTCGTGTAATTATGTTTATTTTCACATTCGCAGCAAGGTCGCAGGGGACTCCGTGCGTTTCTCAAGCAGTGGATGAAGAAAGATAAATGTCGCCCTCTATCAGCGCAGAAATCAAAATGAGTGATCACACAAAAATTATTTATACATTAGGTCAATATTTCTGCCCTTAATAGTTTTTGTTCGCTTATTCAAAAAAAATTAATCAATTCAATAACTCAAACTGACATCAGTGGGTGTAAATAAAGCTGGTTGGCGAATGAAACAAAATAACGAAATTATGACAGTTCTTCACGACAGAATTCTTACGTCAGTGGGATAGGCTACCAAGAACTGTGTCTACGTCAAAATGTTGCTGATAAGCACCCAAATGGTGTTGCGAAAATGGTGCCACTACTTTCACAAAATTGTTCCAAAAGGAGCGTTTTCAGAGTGCAGAGTATAATACATGTATTTATTTGCAACTCACTTGCAGAGTACATGTGAATGAGACATTTGGTTGAATGCTTTTGCGTGTGTGATATTTGCCTGTGATTTTTTTCCAAAAATTAGTTACACGGCACACTAAAGCATTTTGTAATTGTTTTGGAAATGCCATTATTACTCGTGTGCTTGACGTTTAATTTTTACCACTGAATGGTTGGATAAACTCGCACAGCTACACTTTTAAATATATCTTATTTGTATATCGATTTGATGTCATGGTTTCCCGTACGAGTGTGATGCAGCTATTAAACATGTTATCATGAAGTATTATTTTTAAAACGAACAACTGAAGTTTTTTATGTATACACATAAATATAAACTCGCCTGACAAGATCATCAAAATGTACTTAAAAAAGTAAACATTCAGATAACATTCTTTTGAGCAAACTATAGTAATTATAATTGCGATGGTAAATTGATGAATTGAGGAATATGTTGTCGTCATTGTCGAAATATTGCCTTGCAAATTCGTCTTTCCCTAGTTTAAATACCACGATTTGCAAATAGCATACAAGAAATTCACCATGATATTGTCGTTGATAAGTTGAAGTGTGTAATTAGATTGATCAATACACAAATGAAATTTTCCTAGTTTCTTACACATGAACAAAAGTCATCTGCCTGGTGTTCTTTTCTCCAAATATGTTTAAAATATTGTAGGGTTACGGATTTTGTATACTTGATCTTCCATAGAGGAGGCGACTTATATTCCAGAGTTATTGGTAGTTTGTCAGCTTTCAAGAACACCAGCCATCACCCTAAATATCTGTAGGCCTATATTTGAACAAGGCTTGCACATTTCCCCCCAAAATGTCCTATCAATTATGTAATCAACACTGTACATAATGCACGTGTGTCTTTAAGTGTATTTTGTATGTGGTACTTGTATATTTTCATAATTATGAATGAAGGGTGAGTCATAAAATGCATACTAGTAATTGACTTAACATAACAATGTTTTAATGCTATTTTGTCATGAAAAATTGCAATAATTAATTCCTTCAGCAATCAGATATGGATTGATCATGTAGTGTATATTGTGCAACCTTCAAGACTTTGTTTATTGTGCAACATTTTAAATACAAGTGCCAAGATCAATTAGCTTGAATAGATTTTTATTATTGTATTTTAGTGTGTTGTATCGTACAATGTTGAACGAAAACAATAAAATTGCCTTATTGCTCTAAAAGTTTATTCCATTCTAAATTGTATTCATGAAAAATGTGAAAAAATAAACACATTGCCCAATCACACTATGTTTATGTAATCATTTTTAAAGGAATTTCGAGGGTATTTCACATGTATCACAATTTCTATTCTTATCTGATGCATTTGGAAATTGTAGCCTATAATCGTGTACAATTCAGCCTTTGGCCGCAAAGCTTGCAATGAATAAAGCAATAATTATTACTGATTTGTAAAAGTGGTTTTGTTTTCTTTTTGTGTTTTCTTCTTCTTCTTCTTCTTCTTCTTCTTCTTCTTCTTCTTCGTGTATCAGTTTATTTATTGTATAACACTATACGAAGTGAAATTGAGTCCCATTCAACATGTTCGAGCACTTTGTGTAACAGTCGTTGCTGCTGTGCCCTATAGAGGGCGCCATTTCACTTAGTCATAGAGATATACTTAAGCATCATATCTCTATGCACTGAGTCATAGAGATATGACACAAATATTAATATCTATCTCTATGCACTTAGTTTACAAGACTCGTAAAAGACCGTAGGACGCTAAAAGCTGACAATTCATATCAATCAGACATCAATATCGGTTAAAATCACCCACAATGTTATTCTTTTTAAAATCAATACTTTGATTTGACATACCCATGTCAATTTTAATGAAATGAATAATATAACTCAGAACAGAAAGCTGGGGGAAGGGGGAGGGGCGGACTACATCCGGTGAAATGTATGGTTGATAAAAATGTTGACAATTTCAATTTTTGGCCGTTGTGCTATAGACCTACATCATCTATTTTATGCCCTTGAAAAATCACACGCTCTGAAACACTCCATTTGTTGAGAAATTCATGAAAAATAAAAGACAAATTTCAAAAGCTTTGATATCGTTTTCTGAAGGCTGGGGTGATTAATACTTTGTGAAAGATTGATGAAAATGGGGTTGTATTTTTGACCAAAACTATTAAACTAGACCGGGCCTTGATTGTATCGAGAGAGGAAGGACGCCGAAATACAGTGATATACTTTTTATTGTGATATACTTTTTATTGTGCCCATGATGAGATTTGCTGTAATTTGGTGCATGTCTTACGATGTGGCATGATGCGACAAACAGGAAATACTAGGTCAAGTGTGAAAATAAATACATATACTATTACAGAAACACACCTTTGTTTCTTGATTGAAATTTGATAGCTTTACGGAAATAAATGATACCATTTTTTGTTAGTAATTATCAAACTGTAATATGTTATTATCATTTTATTATTGAATATATGTTCCTTCTTCTCCTTATACCATCACAACAACTAGTACTATAACTTACTACTACTACTACTACTACTACTACTACTACTACTACTACTACTACTACTACTACTACTACTACTACTACTACTACTACTACTACTACTACTACTACTACTACTACTACTACTATAACTGACCCCCCCCCCCCGACATGACACTGATACTATACCGCTGGTGGCAGCGGCTTTGTAATGTTCACTTCTGATGTGAGCGTCTCATAAATAACCAGGCATTAACGTCTTCAGCCAATTAACCTTGTGTTTTATTGTAATGTTTTTTACAGTGTTAGCAAGGACTTAGATTATATTAATGCACTGTTATAGCTCGCTACAATAACAGTTTTACCACACAGCCAGTCAAGGATGACAATTTCGATTAGTCATACTTTGAAGTTTAAATTAAAGGACCCGCGGTAATTTCTACTGTATATAGGCCCTATTACCTCATCTATCTCAAAGGAGTTTGGATATATCCGACCAATAATTCGGATATAATTATGCAACATCAGAAAAGCTAGTATCACACACTCAGCTACCGACAGTTTGAAGGTCCACAGTCGAACTTGAGTAGAATTGAAGGGCGCCCCCTTTGACTCCAATTAATAAATCTTTGGCAATCTTATTTACGGTTTTGGGTTCTGGGATTAAATTCTGCAATAATTTTGCATTATGACCCGCACGGGCGTATGCAGGATTTTTCAGGGGGGGGGGGGGCGAGTTCATCGGCGGCCCTGTTTTTTCCGTGTCCCATTATGTCTCGCGGCTAAACAGCAAAGCAAACAGCCAAAGAGTGTGTGGGAGGGGATCGGGAAGTCCATTTTTTTCTCACGGCCAAATCGTATTCAAGCAAAAAAGAAAGAAAGAAAAAGAAAGAGTGGAAAACCTTGCGAAA
>JZLH01S0018558.1:75680-85694 GCA_001188425.1 Eucidaris tribuloides | reverse complement strand
GAAAGAAAAAGAAAAAAGAAAGAGTGGAAAAACCTTGGCGAAAACACGACGACGAGAGTCACGGCCAAAAAGGGGAGGGGGCATTAGTGTACCTGGGGGGGGTGGGGGTGCAGAGTGGTTTGAAAAATATGTGGATCACGGGGCTGTGTTGACTGAAAACGAAACAAGTTGTCCCATCCCAACATATAAACACTGACTACACGACCTGAAACCATCAGTCAACAATAAACCATCAAACACTTAGGCCTATAGGCTATACAACAAACAAATTTAACAAACAAAAACGTACAATACAACAACAAAATAAGCAAACATCCCGAATGAAACAAAACTTATTTTCATTGGACCCACCCTACCTACTCAAAAGTATTGCACACATATATCGCGTGTTATTTTGGGTGAGGGTCTTCTGTAATGATGTCCTAATGAAGTTTATTATTGGAAAATAACAAATTATTTGAAAAGAAATCAATGAATAATAATTTCGCCTTTCTTCTCCAAGACGGACAGATTATCAGATGCAGGTGCACCCACGACAGAGGGCTGGAACCATAAAAATGTAACATTTTTTCGCCTCCCTATAGGGGATGAGGTGTTAATTCACACTAGCATCGTAATTCGATTTCATATTTGCCGTCAAAGCGGTTTAGATGGTTTGGAAAGACTTCCAAACATACAAAAAAAATGTCAATATGTTCTTTGAAGCTGTCTCAGAAAGAAGACACCACGCCGCAAAGAAGAAGGCGCCTCCTATCTTCATAAGACAGTGGTTAGGAGGATACGCCCCATATTTTAAACAAGACTCTTCTGGTATTCTTTCTGAATTCTAAATGGCGGTTTTCTATTGCAAACATCCTAAAATTTACTGTCATGCAACTTTTCAGTACATTGGATACAATAATGTGCGAGAGTATACCATCTTGAATTATAGGCCTTATTCTCCTATTTCACTGTCTTATGAAGATAGGAGGCGTTTCTTCTTGCCGCGTGTGTCTTCTTTCTGAGACAGCTTCAAAGGAACATATTGACAGCTTTTGTTTGTTGGGAGTCTTTCCAAACCATCTAAACCGGTTTGACGGCAAATATGAAATCGCAATTAACGATGCTAGTGTGAATTAACACCTTACCCCTATAGGAGAGCGAACATTTTTAATTATTTATGTTCCAGCCCCTCTGTCGTGGTGCAGCTGCATCTGATAACATCTGTCCGTCTTGGAGAAGAAAGGCGAAATTAATACTCATTGATTTCTTCTCAAATAATTTGTTATTTTCCAATAATCAACTTCATTAGGACATCATTACAGAAAGACCCTCAACTCAAAATACACGCATTATAGTGTAGTTGGCAATACTTTTGAGTAGGAGGGTAGTTTTGCTGCTGTTGCCGTTGTTGGTTGTTTGGTTATTGAGTTGAGTTGTTTTGGTTGATTTATTGAATTGTGCTTGATGTTGATGGATTGATTTTTGATTGATGATTGATGATGACTGATTGATTGGATTGATTGATTGATTGATTGATTGATTGATTGATTGATTGATTGATGATTGTTTGTTTGTTTGTTTTATTGATTGATTGGAATTTTCATTTATCTAGTGTGACCTTGTTAAATACTCTATGTTTTTAATTTGTTTTAATGGTAGTATAGCCTGAATGCTTACTTTGACTATTGCATAGCCTTCTTGAAATGAGCAGGCTTCTGCTTGACGGAGGCATTTTACCGTGATTAAAATTAATCCTAAATCAATTTAAATTACAAATCAAATACGAGATGACATCCGATATTTACCACTGTTTTATCAGGGAGGTGTTGGCAGCGGGGGCACTGGACAACACATTTTCAATCCCATAGGCCTAACAAAATCAATAGTCAAGCAATAAAATTCATGAACGGGAGTAGGTCTGGCCTGCTTTCATCACACACTTCGCTTTGTCAATTATATTACAGGTTTTAATATTTCGTTTAGAAATGTTAATGAAATCATGGTAAGTGTTAGGGTAATCATATCAACAAAACATTTTATATTTAGCTTTATAGGCCCCTATCATTTTTGTGAGTCAACGCCCACCCCGCGACCCCCCCCCCACCCCACGTCCAAGGTACAAAACTGTACGCACGCATCAACTTGCTATCAATTTCTATGGCACGCATCCGCATGCATTCAGCGCTGCCCTGCGCTGCTATGCTAACTTCGACATGCAGTCTACAGGTTAAAATCATATTGCAGCGGGATCTTGTGCGAGAGTGGTAGGCTGTCGCCACAGTGAAGTTTGGTAAGTATACTGTGGGAATACTTTTCCTCTGAACTTTGAAGTACCCACACCAGTCTTTGATAATTTTGTTTAACTATTTTAACTGGAGAGAATTAAATGTTATCACATCGTGCTCTGTACACGTACACCAAACTCACGTTTGTACCACGCTGGACCGAAGCGAAGAGCGTTTTCAGCGGTCAGGTACGGTTCACTTCTTGAACAGGTCCCCGCGTGTACGGCCTGACCTGCCGTTGCAACGTGCTGCATTTCTTCACGGGCTGCTTTCGGAACCCCGCAACGAATAATGTTTTCGTTTTTATCAGTGATTTCAAATACAAATTACTGTTTTGATATTTGCAATGCAAGTGTAATATTTCAGTTACGTGTAGGATGCCCTGTGTTTTATTGTATGTTGTCGGGAGATAAGTGTGGTGATTAGTTTGTTTTTGAGGTTAATTATCGCACCGCCTCACTGCGCTTATGTTTGTTGTGTACACGTGCATGTGGAGTGCGAGTGGGAATCAACAAGTGACACACCGGAAACTCACTTCCGGGTTTTTAAGCAGTAAAACTCCGCTGCAAATCTACGGATTAGATGGATCACGCATACCACAACATAGTATTGTATTGATCCTGTGATTGTTAGTGTACATGTACCTTCATTAATGATGTATGGCTACATTGCAGTATGATAAATGATGCGTCTTTTGCTTACTCATGACGTGATTTATGGAAGCAAATAAAACACTAGATCATGTACTTGTATTAAACGTTAGAGACATTTTCACAGAATGTGAAAGTTGCTGGGTTGTATAGATCTAGTATTGATTAATCATCAGGCTTAGTCACGTCTGACTTAGTCTAGCCACAAATAAAGGCTGCTGATACTTTCTTCTATTTACATTTACGCCTATCATGTAAGCCTATTGTATGTGATCAAGGATTAAAGTGAATTTGAAAGTTTTTGTTCAAATGAGATGTTTGTGACAGGTACAAAATCAGAACCCATTGTAGATTCAATTCTGCTGAAGTTTCAACGTGGAGAAAAACTAACTAATGGGGGATTAACAAAAATCCAACAGAAATTAATGAGAAGGGACGTAGTTTTATAGACTTCAACTTAAAGCCAAGTTAGTTTTGGGGATTTTTTTTTTTTATTTGAAAGCTTTATGCCTTAGAGTCATAACCCTGCATAATAGATTCTGAATGTCTTTATTTTTTTTTAATTATAAAGAAAAAGTGGACTCTGCTCGTTTCTGAATAAGGTATAACTCATATACCTAACACCTTATTAACCCTCTGGATGCTATAATGTGAAATATAGTCGCAAATCTCGGGGGTCCCCCCCCCCCCCGAGATTTTAATTAATTAATATAAAAAAAAAAACTAAGACATTCAGAATCTATTATTGCAGGGTTATGACTTTTGGGCATGAAGCTTTCAAATAAAAAAAAAGTCCCCAAAACTAAACTTGGGCTTTAAACTTGTGCAAAGTCAAAGTGTGCCTTGAAAGTTGAATGTAGGCAACATTAACTGGAACTGTATGAAATTAAGATTTTGATGGTCTTAGGATGAGTGTAGAACATTATTATTCTCATTTTGGTGGTTTCTAAACTCTTACTATGAGAAAAAGCAAAGAATAAATTTTCAAATGACTACTGTAAAACGCTCCAAAGATCTCAAAGTTTTCCCTTGAAACTGTTTATGAATATGTGATCCTATTCAGGACTAGTGATTCTTAAAATGCAAAATTGTGCTGTCCTAACCAGATATGCTGTGGACATAATATTTGTTAATATGAGGAGCTGAATAAAAAAAAATGTTTGCCAAATACAATGCTTTGGGCAGCCCAATCTATCATAGGTGGGCTGTGATTTTCACCCAACTGTCTTACACAGTATTGTTTGCGTTGAAAAGATTTAGGAAATGTTTAATATCCTACAACACCAGTTCCTCTAATTTATTCCTCTTGACTGAGAGTAATATCTTGCTCAAAACATGTTGACTTTAATTGGTTTAAAATTTCTTAATGATGTATACAGTTTCAGGAAATGTGTGGTTCTAGTAAGGTTTAGAATTATAGAGTATACCCTGTTTTGCTGGTAATATTTGAGATCATTTTACGTATACACATGATACATTACTACAAGGTAGTTGGTTTCCTCAAGTTAGAGTCATGCTGTGTCATGTGTACACATGTATTCATGTGTGGTACATGTACATGTACTGTATGATCTACATGTAGTATGATACCGTATGAGGATGTGTGACATGTGAGTATACTTGTAACCATATATTTCATAGTAGGTCATGTCTGATGATTCTGGTAACTATTAAGACATACAGGCGACTGCCGTTATAAGAAATCCTCAGGACTGGCAGTTTTCTTTTGTTGTTTCGAAATTTCATATAACCAAATAGTGAAAGTATACACTGTAGGTAATAATTTTGGGACCTGAATTTCTACTTCATTGTAACAGGAATTTTGTTACAACTGTGTTTGTTATAACAGGAGTGCTCTGTACACCTTGGAAAGCCTCATTTTTGCACCACATATCACGAGTCCAATAGGCCTACAATGAGAATGAGATTCAACAGACTAGACCCTTTTGGACCTAGACTTAAATTTCCTTTGCAGTGCTAGACTACAGATGGACTTGGACCCAAAGTTGGTTCACCCATGGTTCACCCATTACAGCAAAATGGAGAAACAGTGAATGATTGACAGCTGCATCACTGCTATTAAAGTTAAAGCCCAAGTTTAGTTTTGGGGATTTTTGTTTGTTGTTTGAAAGCTTTATGGCCAAAGGTCATATCACACCAATAACAGATAACAGATTCTGAATGTCTTTCGTTTTTTCATAATTAATGAAAAATCTCCTTGGGGGGGGGGGGGACCCCCAAGATTTTTGGTACCCCAAAGATTTTCGACTATATTTTGCATTATAGCATCCAAAGGGTAATAATAAGGTGTTAAGGTTATCCGAGTTATACCTCTTCAGAAAGAGTGGACTCTGATCTTTCAGATGAGGTATAACTCAGATAACCTTAACACCGTTTGGATGCTATAATGTAAAATATAGAACTTTGAAAATCTCGGGGGTCCCCTACCCCCCTTAGATTTTTCATTAATTAATTATGAAAAAAACGAAAGACATTCAGAACCTTTATTGGTGTGATAGGACCTTTTGGCATAAAGCTTTCAAATAAAAAAAAATCCACACGACTAAACTTGGGCTTTAAAGTTTGGTATAGATATACATGTACATGTACTGTATATCTTAAGTTATAATTCATATGTGTAGTTTGAAAACTATTATTTTATACATTTATCCGTTTATTGCCATCTTTATTTGTTATATGTTTTTTGATACCATGTATTTTACCGGTAGGCCCTATATATTTTTTTCTCATACTATGAAAGGGGTTGATAGAAATAAAGTTCAAGTTTCAAGTTTCAAGATTTAAGTTTCGGCGTCAAGTTTCAATTTTCAAGTTGCAACCTAGAATTCCCTTTCAGCAATCATACCAGGACAGAGGACATGCTCATTTCAATTCATCATCTAAAAATGTCACAGCCTTTCGAAACTTAGTTTTGCATTGTGTATGATGTCGGAGGTCCTTATTGTGATTGATGATGGTTCAACCTCAGCTCAAGTGCTATTATTCTTAAAAGTTTTCCAATATGTGTGACCATGGCCAAAATGAGGAAATGAAAATTCCAATTTATTTTCAACCTTGTTGCAATTGTCTTCAAGTGTCCAACCAAAGTTTAAATAATTTTTTTCAAAGCCAATTTTAGATAGGCCTACACATGATCTACGTATTAGTACCCTGAAAATTGGTCGCTCTGAAACTTTCCCATTTTTGAGAAATTACTCAAAATGTTAAAGGTATTGGCTAACATTTACCACAGTTAAAAAAATCTGAGCTACATGATTCCCCATGCTACCAGTGTCTTCGATGAGGTCTAAAAATGAAGCCCTGAAAAAATTGTATTTCATTTTCAAAATGATTATTTAGTGCTTTAAAAAAGTGAAAATCGTAAGTTGACCAGATTCACTTGCCCATTTCCTCCCATAGACTTACTGTGTGTACACCTAGGTTAATAAAACTCGCCCCGAGTTTTATTGTTTATTCATATATAACTTGCCAATTGGCAGTGTAACTTTCCAAACTTTTGTATTCTAGGGTGTTTATTTGTCCATTTGAACACTACTATGTAGCTCAGATATCAAAGTTTGACAATTTTTTAAATTGAAGCTCCACAATGTTAGCCTATCACTTTAAATCGGGGGGGGGGGGGTACTGCCAAGATTTCCCATAGGTTATGTATATCGCTAGATGCTCTCCTTTAATTTTACACATCATAATTTGTCACTAAAAACTTATCAGTAGGTAAGTTGTTTTGTGATTTTGGGGTGACAGTAGACACTTTGTGACAGATTGACCGAAAACTTGTCTGATCGACCAAAACTATAAAGTTTGGGCTAAAGAATGGCCATACATGTACCAACGAAGTGACAGTTCTAAATTATGATTATTTATGGGGGCGTGATATATACTTAGTAGTCAACATTCCTCCACTATGACCCCGCAGAGGTCAAGATGACGTACTGTGTTAAGATCATATCCTTGACCCTTGAATACTAAGTTCTGGTTTACCACTGTATTTCAGCAGGTTTACTTTTGAAACAATTTAATGCCAGGGATTGTTTGTATCACGCATGAATCATAAACTTATTGGAGCCCTTTTCAGGGTGCTAAAAGTTTGTTTTGTCTAGAGGCGACATTCCTGTGGATTTTATCATACCAGTATTTTTTTTCTTTTTTACCCCAAGAGTGGAGTGCAGCGTATTTGTCAGTATTGGATGTGTATGTGTATTTCGACCTGTTCACTTCTGTTGAACTCCTGAAATCTAATACCATTCTCATGTAGATTTGGGCCTCAAAATCATGATTCATGACCATTGTTAGTTGGGTACTGTAGATATATTAAACACAGTGTGCCTAATTCAAGTTTTTGCAGTCAAATTTACGATTGTAACATTTTTTTTTACAGGGGATACAATAGATTTGAGTTAAACTCAATGGGACCAGGGAAATTACTTTGTTAACAAAGAAATTTTATATATGAGTGGTGCAAAAACAATGAAATGAAAAAGGAAATTCATTTTGGAACCAGAAAAATGACTTTATTACAAAAAGATGTTGTTAAGTTGTGTTTTTTATAACAAAACTTCCACTCAACTATTTTGTAGATTTTTTTTTGAATAGCCTCACAGATATCAAAATCTAAGAAAAATGCGGGGGGGGGGGGGTACAAGGCATTTTCCCTCCCACACAAGGGTATTATTATTTTGTATACATGTCGGTGTTTTCATCCTTCCCCCACTCAACACGGAAAATCTCTGCTGCTGTTCACCTGTAAGCCTATGCACAGTCCACACACATAATTTACAACAATGTTCACTGGCGTTTTGTTTTAAAAATACATTATATTTTTTTGATACTTGAAATCCTGGAGTTCACTAAGAACACGTGGAAGTACATGTGAAAAAAAGGTTTTACTGTAGCAATATCAAAGAATTTCAGATTATAAGAATATAACTTTCTTTCCATTTTGTTACATGTATGCCTTCAGAACCAATTGGTAAGACCAGTAACCATACATAATTTCCCCTGTGTTTGAAAAGAGAAAAAAAGGGGAAAGGGGGGGGGGTGGGGGAGTGGCATACAGTGTTAGCTGTATAGATTTACTACCATTACAAAACAAGCATAGGATCAGTGTTATGAATTACACGCTTTCCCTGATTGTCATCACGGTCACTCTCAGATTACACGTACCCAGAGACTGAAGGCATGAATTCCTTGTTCTTGACCCAAATCTTGATATTGGGGAAAAGAAGACCAGAAGGGTGAAGTTCGGAGTCAAAGTAAGCCCCGTTTGTTTTCGTAGGTGAGCTAGATGAGGAGTGAGCGGGATCCGTGTTTATTCCGAAATGGACTGCGTCTCATCTTGCTACGCCTCGGGGGAAATCCGGTCTGGTGTATTAAAAGTCTTGCCCTGAGTTATGGGAATATTTATTGGGATTGACAGAGTGCATTATTTTAATATTTCTAAAATTTATATCAATTAGCTGCGAAGATGACTAACCGCAAAGTCATGCTCTGAAATACGTCGTAAAACCCTGTGTTTTGGTTGTCTGTGTGTGGTACGAGCTGAGGGCAGATTTGTGTGTCATGATTATGGTATTTTTTTTTGGACAGAACAATGAAAGGTACAATGCAGGTTTATGCAAAGAAATACTAGGCCTATTACTTTTTATGATGTCCTTAATATTTTTATGAGGTGAAAAATGGTTTTTTTTTTTGTACCAGTACTACTGTATATGGTGTGCGCTCCACTGAATGAAGCACAAATAGGTAGGCCTACGGTATAAAGTTTTTTATGTGTGAAGGATACAGTATACATGTACAATACAATCTTAGAATGGGGCTGGTTCCACATATCTATTTTGCATAAAACACCGATTGATACCAGGTGAAAATAGGGTTGGGGTTGGGGTGGACTCTCCAAATTAAATGGGTGAAAGCTTTATAGCAAAATAATAATAATAATATCAATAACATTTTATAATGCGTTAAAATCCAACTATTAATGTACATGTAGATGCTCATTGCGCAGTTAAATAAAATCACACAGAAAACGGAAGAAAAACATTATTTATTTCAAACATGTTTATGTTCACCATTAGTTTATTGTGGACTCACAAATTATGAAGTTCTACTGACTGTACAGTTTGCTCATTGATTGCTATAGTACCACAATATTGTTCAGTACTGGTACTGAACTGGGACTGAACTGGTGTACACAGCGTTAATCTGAACATGGACCCTACTAGATCTGAGTGATTGATAAGGATCATGAAATTGACACCATCAATGAGTTCATTGTGACATCACCAAGGAGCTGTTGTGTGGTGGAGGGTCAACTGAAGAGTTGCTGGTATTCTGTTTCTACAGTTTAGTAGCAGTGTAAAAAGGACAGAGACTTTGTTTGGTCACTGAGTGAAATATTAGACAAACCACAAACTTGACAGTGACACCCATGTACATTGTTCCATTGCTTCCAAACAGTGACACAATTTAGAACAGTGTCAATAAAAGGACATTGACTCATCTTTCTTCAGCAGTGTTGACAATGTGTGTGGTCCACCTAATGATATACCTCTTCTTCTTTTTCTTCTTCTTAATTGCATTTAAATATGTAATCATTAAAAAATAATAATAAACCCTTTGCATGCGAATGTTACATCTGTGCACAATTGTATAATTAAATTAATAATTAATTATAGTTATCAACACTTTGCACACGAATGTTGCATCTATGTACAAGTGTACAATTAAATTGAAAAATCGTAATAATTATTTTTCTTCTTTTGCCTCTGTACGGGAGACACACACACACACAAAAATAGCTAGTGTGCTTAAGTAATATCTATACAAATATTAACATTTTGAATTCCGCTCTAAGGAAATAAAAAAATCAAAGAAAAATATGAATGAAAAGAACAATTGTCATTGTTATCCCCTGGAAGAATAAATTCAGTGTGTAAAGAGTTAAATACTTATTTCTTTATTTTCTTGTATTTCATATAGGCCTACATGTACATTACTCGTACAACTGCAATCATTTGTGCTTTCTCTTAAAGTGATTTCAGAGGTGTCTCTGATATAAGTTTAATAAGTTTAATAAG
>JZLH01S0018558.1:37643-62766 GCA_001188425.1 Eucidaris tribuloides | reverse complement strand
ATTTTATTATGAAATACACATTGTTTCAGTAGTGTGTAGCAGTGGGAAGGTTAGTCATGTTAACACTTTATCTCAGCCTTGCTCCCCCCCAATTCCATAGTTTGCCTTTTTATATTTGTTTTTGCATTGATTACTGCCATACCTCTTTGGGACTCTTCTGTGAATGTTATACACTTTGTTCTTACTGTCTTTCCTCAATTCTCTTCTTAGATTGTGTAGCAGATGTAATCTACTCCTCATATACTAATGGCAACCTCCTCCTCCATTCCCTCATTCCCCACACCCCGGTGGGTGTCGGTTTGAGTGGGGGGGGGCACTCGACTTACAAATTGATACCTAAGTTTGCGCCCAACGAAATCGAAAATCGGAGGGGTGGTCTGTGGTAACGGCGCTGAGCGAAAAATGGATGGTCCTCTGGACTGGAGCTAAAGGCTTCAGAAAACCTCAAAATGACTATTTGCTCTGGAACTTGCATTTACGGCGAAGTTCCGGTTCATGATATATTTTTTGTGCCAACGTGCGTGCCGGTAGTTGAAAGTCGAAACATAGCAAATTTGGTGGGTTCTCTGGACTTGGAAAATAATATATCAAAACTTTTTCTTGTGACTTTCTGAAATTGAGATGCTCTGAACCGGAAATTGGGTCTTGAAAATGGGGCGGTCTCAACCGCGGCGCTTTTCATAGGCACATACTTATCACGCAATTATACTAATATATAGTGCCCCCGGGGCCCACCACCCCTTTATCCCACTCTGCCAAAAGAAAACAAAATATAACCACAATACTATGTACATTTATTATGTATTATTGGTTTCTATAACTGTTGTCATGTGTATGTCGATAATCGGGTTTTGTTACAATGATATGGCGTAATGTGAAACTAGCCGACACTTCCTAATCGTACTTTGTAGTTGTAGATAGCATTAGTTACTACTTCGGCCTGGCGTTCTTAGTGACATCTTCCCATGGGGCTTTACATTACCTAGATAAGCAGGAAGGTTTTCACACTTGACAAATTGTGTGTGTTTGTGAGCGAATCGCAATTACTCTTAGAGAAGTTGCGTACAACAGCTGACCCCGAAAATTAGTCTGTATAATACACAGCAGAGTTCATTTATACAATCTACAGGTGCCTGATAATACAGCTGTAAATTAGCTAGAGTGTTTAGAGAATTATTTCAAACATGTTATCAATGATGTATTTTCATTGGTTTCTTTTCTTTCTTCCTTCTTGTCTTTCTCCTTATCCTTCAGAGCTATCATTAATTATTAATCTGTATATTCAAGTTGTATGTTTATGTATTATCTTCGTTAAATTTCGTTAAGTGATGTTCTACGTGTTTGTTTATACGCAGTGTATAAGATACAGATAAGGAGTGGAATTCAGTCTGATCAATGTTTATTCATAGTAGTTGTGTTTTTTTCATCTAAACACTTCCTATACATGTAAAATCCATTTTTGTATTTTGTCTAAATATGTTTTACAGGAGTTTCCGTTTCTTTGTTTATAAATTGGAATAATTTTTCACATTTGTATCTGTGTGGTGCTGGATTGGTAGCGTAGATTAGTTTACAACTGGGTAAGTGTCTACTTTATTCATCAGTTAACCATGGAGACTAAGAACAAGATATCTTGGGTCTTGATTGGTGTTCTATGGAGAATGTGTGTTATATTTGAAATTAATATCATTCTCCATAGCAGGTTAAAACCTCTGCTGTATTTTTGCAACAAAACTCCATATGACTTTGCATGTGTTTTCTGTTTCAGCTGTGGGTACTGAGAGGATTTAGACATGAAAGAACAATTTTGTTGTTAGGGTTTGATTGCTAAAATCGACGGTTTACTCCTTACTTAATGTAACTTCGGTAGGAAAATTATGCATTCTTTGCCAGAGGTTGTACACTTTGCCTTGTGAGAAAATTAGGAGTAAACTCAAGATTATTTGTTGTAGTTTGCTTGTGGATTTTGGCTTCAAAATTCATACATGTACATCTGTACATCTATATCACGTTTGTTAATGACTTCATATTTTGGTGAAACATGGACTTCTTAACCATTTGCGATCAAAGCCTTCACATTGTTTTCATGCTTAAGCTATTGTCACACTGCTGCCGCTAACGATTTCGTCTGCCTCGTGTCTCGGTGGGTGGGGGGGGGGCGGTGTGGGGTTGCCTTATTGGGTACTTGTAGTTGTTGTTGAGCGGAGCGTCTAATAGGTGACTTTTTTCGCCCAAAAAATCCTTATAATGGCGATATGGTTTTGGGAATATAAAATCGTTTAATACATGTGGTGTTCATTATTTTGAAATTTTTAACGATTTCACTAGTTTTTGCTATCAAAAATGCTAAAAAGGCCACTTTTTCTGATTAAAAACCTTAATAATATTGGTACCATCTATCTCGCAAAATGACCCTTAAATTAAGGAGAGTCTCGGTTTTTCGACTTCAGCTGCCACCTCCGTTCGGAACCTAATAATCTGTAGTTACCCCCCCCCCCCGCCTCTAAATCAGAACGGGCAGACTACCAAGGAATACAATAGATAATGGAACTCGAGCAGAAATAGCACGTCTGTCAACGTCTAGATACTTAATCAGGTTTGAAATACGACATTAAAAAGTCCAATAACGTTTAATTAAACGTACATGTTGTTTTCAGACGCGAATCGATTTGACGGTCGTATGCTCTTGTGACAGGCTTTCAGTGTAGCAATCGGTGATATTCATATACATTTTGTTTTAGTTTTGTGTGTTGTGTGTTCTGGAATGTGTGTGACATTACGTTCCTTGATCATACATGTACATGTACAGTACAACTGTGTAGCAGGTCATTTCATTTCACAAATAAATAGTTCTACTGGTAGCAAGTCAGCAGTTTTGTGACATTATTTTTGGATGAATTGCATTACATATCTGATTACATCTACAAGCAATACGCTTCAGGCACAGTGTGTCATAATGTAAAAAGGAAAGAAAAAAACCCCAGTTTTCCTGTAGGACTATTACAGCTCACAATGTATGATGTATGTACATCTATATTGTGTCTGCATGACATCAATATTTCAAAATGAAATTGAATTGGCAGTATACCCCCATTCATACCAGTAAATCGGGTAGTACAATGGTTTCATTGATGAAACTTTGATGAATGAATATTAGCCTGAAGCATGACATTTGCTGTGAGAAGTGAGTGAAGTTGCCATAATGAAACCACAAAATATAGGTAGTATGACACATGGTGTAGACAGTGTAAATGTCATTCACATACACAACTATTCCTACACTGTACAGACAGTGAATGTCTGAAGTTGTTACATGCTTCACTTTATTACACTGTAGCTGCTCCATTATAAATTATGGTTGTTTAAAGGCATTGTATAACAATGTTTCCAGTTTAAAAAATTTGAGCTACATGATTCCCCATGCTACCACTGTCTCTGATACCGTCTAAAAATGAAGCCCTGAAAAAATTGCAGTTTAAAATGATCATTAAGTACTTTGGAAAAGTGAAAATCATTGAGAGACCATTCCAGTTTTCCCCCATACATGTACAGTAGACTGCTGTATCGCAGAATTTCCTATCGGCTGAGAATAATTAATGTGCCAATTTGTATCTGCACATATTGTACTAGTAACAGCATAACTGTCCGAACTTTTGTATGCTAGGGTGTTTATTAGTCCATTCAAACACTGTCAAATATGTCAGATAGCAAAGTTTGACAATTTTTCAAACAGGTCTTCCACAGTGTTATATAGCGTCTTTGACACTTAAAGGTAAATGACATGATTGGGGGTAGTCCTCAACTTGGGCTGAAACTACTCTAGAATCAAGTAAAATATGCAAGGATTCTCCTGTGAAAATCTTGTAGTCAAGCGTTGACTCATTGAATGTCAATATCAGTCGTAGCACGGAAACCTGCTGTGTGGCTCTCTATGGGGCTTATTTTTATCGTCCCCGGAAAAAAATTAAGATCCCTCCTATGTTTATGCTTGATTCTCCTTAAGTAAACAAACTACAGACAAATCCTCCCAGCTGGGAGATCCACTCCTGCTAGTGTATAGTTGGTATATATTTCAACTCATTTGGTTCTTGGGGCATTTTCAAGTGTTCCCAATCATGTCATTAACCTTTAAAGCCCCAGTATAATTTTGGTTGAAAATACAAAACTTTCAACAATCATTCAAAAGTTATTGTTTGTCACCCCAGACATCACAAAACAACCTCAAACTGACCAAAAATTGTTGTTTTTAAACCACCAGTAAGTTAATTAATATCACTATGTTGCATGTACTTTATAGGGGAAATGTTGGGGTCAACCTCCCCCCTCCCCCATACACACATACACACAGTTTACATTTTGAGTAGTTCCCCCCTCCCCATGTACAAATGTTTCAGAATGACTTGAAGTAAATCTTGCAGCTGAGCAAATGTTGTACTGCTAAGTGTTTACTGTACACAAAATTAATGTGAAGTTTATCTGCACACTGCATAAAATGAGGTTACTGCAAACAGAAAAGTAATGAAATATGTGTGGTTATGGGAACTTGCATTACTAACAAAAGTGGACTTGTTACTCTACCAAACCACAGTGCAATTGTATACTGAAAAACCTCAGTTCTTGAAGAGTCGTATGCTGGCACTAGCACACAAAGTTTCGATAGAAAATATCAAATACATGTATGCTAACAGTGAAGAAGAAAACATGGAGCAGGAGTGGTATTTGGGAATAAATGGATTTTAAATAAAAATGCAGGAATGTTCTGAAATACGCAAACATATGGGCCCAATTCCAAACAAATGAAACCATAACAATTTTGATCATGAAACACTTTTGTACTCTTGTCTCAAACCCTCTTTCACTTGTGCCTGCGAAGAGATCAAACTGAAACTATTTTGGCATTGTTCAGTGATTCCTGTACATGTACTTCGTATTCCTTTCCCTGTCTGAAGTACCCCCAATATAGTGTGAAATACGTACATGCATGCATGGATAACACATAGTGAGGCCTCTTCAGCCATCAATGCACAGTCCAATACCTTCCTTTCCAGAGCCAAGAGTTCAAGGTTAATATTTCCATCATACCTGTCCAGTAATAGAGCAAGTTTGACAGTTAGTCTATTCGTAGAACAGGGACATTGTATTCACGTTTAGGCAACAAATTGTAGCATAATAAGAGCCCGCACTGTAAAGTATAGTCATTGGTCTAAATTGGGCTTTTTAAGCAATTTAAAGGGACTGAATCGTGGCCATCGACCGGCCTGATGAGAACAAAACTCAGGGCCGTCACCCTGTTCGCTAGCTCCGTTGTGCGTGGGTGTTGATGTGTTGCGAAACCAGTTCGATGCACGCAGCAGCGCACTGGCAGATTGTGTATTCAGTACGGTCGATGGCCACGATTCAGTCCCTTTAAGCTCTCAAGAAAAGTGTGCTATGTATTGTGTGTGTGTGTGTGTGTGTGTGTGTGTGTGTGTGTGTGTGTGTAGTGTGTGTGTGTGTGTGTGTGTGTGTGTGTGTGTGTGTGTGTGTGTGTGTGTGTGTGTGTGTGTGTGTGTGCGTGGTGTGTGTGTGTGCGTGGGTGTGTGTGTTTGTGTGTGTGTTTGTGTGTGTGTGTGCATGTGTGCTTGTGATGAATACTTTCATGCCCAGGTTATTTGTTTTGTGCTGAATTTAAATCTTTTCTTTAATTTCTCCAATAAATGTCAATTACTGAAAATGTGCATAACTTCTATCATAAAAGGCTCTTGGAAGGCTCTTGCCCAATTTATTTTCTCACATTTCATCTTGAATAAAAGTTGTCAGCATGGACAGGGAGCCATTTGCACTTTTCTAGTGATTACAGTAAAATATGGTACTGATAGTAATACAGTAGCTCCTTGGTTGTATTCAGAGTTTTAATGTCAAATTTGAAAGAAAACATATCTTTTTCATCCAATAAATGGGCAAGAACGAAACACTACATTCATAGCTGACCACTGAAACTTTGTTAAGATAAAAAAAGTAGATTCTCACTTATAATTTACAAAGTACACAGTAGATATATGTTTTTTTTCAGTGCAAGTGTTTAG
Organism: Eucidaris tribuloides; assembly: GCA_001188425.1. Lineage (NCBI taxonomy): Eukaryota > Metazoa > Echinodermata > Echinoidea > Cidaroida > Cidaridae > Eucidaris > Eucidaris tribuloides. The sequence goes on along the minus strand of JZLH01S0018558.1, from coordinate 56,701 downwards.
ACCATATCAGAGACACACACAATAACATAAATGATAATGTACAGATTTGGTAAGATTGGGAAACATTGTTTGCCTTTATAAACAGTGATTGGAGTGAAAACAGGGAATATCGTCAGAGATACACATAATAACATAACTGATTGTGTCAGATTTGTTTAGATTGGGAAACATTGTTTGCTTAAATTAAAAACATGTACATGTACCGTACGTGCTATACATGTACCTCATTTGGATGGGCCCCTCTGAATACATATTGTAGGCCTACATACAAATCACAGACAGAACACAAGATTTTGTTTATAAATGAAAAATGCTAATCTGAAGAGAAGTTGAATGATGCATTGACGTGATGGTTGTGGTATTGTCGTTGTGAATAATCAAGTAGCAAAGACAATACTGTGGCTAGCCCCCGCTTCCATAAATCAAATTTAAGCACCGCAGCTGGGAACCTAAACTAATCATGTCGTATATTAATTAATCAGTAGCCTCGTCTCTCTCTTGACAGACCTGAATCTTTAATGAGTTTTAGCAACATGGAAGAAATAAAAAAACTTGAGATTTAAATGATTGCAGTTTAAAAAAAAACATTGAGGGTGGGGATTTATAAGGAGAAATAAATGGAAAAATAGAATTAATCCGAGGAAAAAACTCATTAAATTGAGTGTGGTGTGGTGAATTACTGATCTTATTTGTCTTTTCACTCCTTAGATTTTTAGAAAACAAACATATTATGTGCAGTAAGACCAGGCAAGTAATAACTACTAACTAGCCTAGAGCTGATTATGTGCAAGATTGTTTTGGATATCCAAAAGTACCAAATAAGTTTTGCATGCCATCAAAAAACATGAAAAATTGATTAAGAATTTATTTTTTCACTAAACCCAATTCATTTTAGAGCAGAAAGTGTATTTTCTGATATAGCGTATAATTTTATAGAATAACAACAAAATGATGAATTTGTGTTTGCTTGCAAAGGCTACTGTATGCACTATGTTTGTTTTGACTCACAGCAAAAACAACAACAAAAAAATAAAATCACAAGTGAGTTGGATAAGGCGTAAATTCGTGAACTCTTGATTACTGGATAGACATGATTACCACAAGGCCACCAAAATCACCTGATGATTACCACCATTTTGAGTGATTTTTTTTTCCCAAAACAGTATCAGTATATTTTTTTGATGTGTGATACTGGTAGGAAGAAAATTTGTCTATAGATTTGGTTGGGGCATGCAATAATTGCTTTAAAAAAAATTATGATGAACCAGTTGGTACTGTACGCTATCCAGTACCTTGTCCAGAGCATTGGGCAACTGATGTTATTAAAGTTAACACTTCAAATCTGCAATTAAAGAGAATACACAGTACTAGTTCATGATGGAAAATCTTTCATCAAAATTTCACTTTTAAATTCTAATTGGTTTCCAGGTGAGAGTATATCACATTTGCATTACAATGTGGGACTAATTCACTCCATATGTAATAAAAAGATGAGGGATTGGCAGTTCAAACAAGTTTTCCATATGAAGTGCCCATTCCATTGCTAAAGTGTATATGTCAACAATTAACATAGTCCCACATATTGCTTTTTGTGTTAGTACTTTGTCAGCAGTGGGGATTTGTGTAGCAGATTTGTCAAAAACGAAGTGTTCTGTTGTTTTTAACTGCTCTCTCCTGTACTATACAGGGTGGCCCACTGGCCCAGAAAGAATGCTACGAGTATGATCGCTAATTTCTTCAACATTATCGGCAAAATGTCATTAATTTTTATTTCGTTGCCTAGAACATTCTTTTTCCAATAAAATGATACCAAGATCATTGATTTTGAGTAAGGCGTTTTGATTCTAGGGCCATTTTTCGGAGGCAATGCAATTTCCCAAATTTGCCAATTTTTCAACAGTGGCAGTCCCGATATTCTGGCGTCTCAGCTAACCTTATCGGACAAAGCGCGATGACAATGGAGACATAGCTCGCATCGTCTTCCTTATGAGGGCAAGTCCAAGATAACGTAACCTCAGATGTCAAAATTTCATCTTGATTTAATGAAAAAATATTCAATACCATTGGGAAGCTCAGTCGTTAAAGTTTTCGATTTTATACAATTCAACATCATATTATGCAAATTTATGCGATATCTAAGGGGTTAATTTGCATACGTGTAAAACTTGGTGTTACGTATGGGACAATTTAAAAAATTGATATTAAATAACTGAGAGACATATAATATTTCATTCATATATGGACATTAACCCTTTATCATCTTGTTTAATTGTGCTAAGAAAGTTGAGCATTAATTAATTAGTTATGCAAATTAGGTGCTGTCCAAGCATGAAATGTCCCATACGTAACAAATTTAGGACTTTTTTTAAAGTTTTCTACTAGAATTGAAGACTTAATTTAATGAAACTCTGGGATGTTCTAATTTATTCATTTTGAAAGCAAAATGCCCTATTAGGCTCTGAAAATTTAATTAGACGTTTATTTTTAAGCCAATTAAAAACTGTTACGTATGGGACATTGTGTTACGTGTGGGACACTTTAACACAAAGTGAATAGACAAACCAAAAACTTCATAAATTGACTCTATCTCAAGTTATACTGCATTTAGTGGTTTGATTGGATATGGGTCATGAAGAAACAATGGGGATCATCATTTCTACTTCAAATTTTGCTCTTCAACACCAAGAATAGTGGAATACGCAATACCTAGGGGAATACGCAACCATACATGAAATGCTACATGTGGGACTACACTGAGAGATACTAAATAAGTGTTATGTCAAATTTTCTTCCCCTCTTTGCACAAATTTAAGTAAAATTTAATTTTTGTCACATTTATAGACGGTGTTTATCAACTCAGCCATATAAGAAACCTAAAAAACAATTTTGGATCAATACAGGGACGTTTGAATGACACCTTTTCCTCAAAAGAGTACCATCCATGTCGTAAAATGGGTCATATGACCCCACATTGGGGAAAATATACTCATTTTTTTTACTTGATAACTTAAAGTATACCTGGATAAGTGGTTGTTGGTGTTATTTCTTCAATTAATTCTATAAACCGTAAAAACTTGCCCAAAGAACCTTAAATATTGATATCTCCACATTAAATCAATGGGGGACAAAATGTCCCATACGTAACTGTCCCATACGTAACGTGTCTTTTCCGACATTGAGTAGTGCCTATATGAAAGGTACTTTTATTTATGAAATGAAACTTTGCCCAAATAATCTTGAATATTGCACCTTTTACCACACTGGATTTCAAGTTGCTGACTGAAATACTTTCAGAGAGTTTTCAACTCAATTTTTTCTTTGAAAAAACATCATTTTTTGTGGTCCCATACGTAACGGGACACACTTTCTTATGTAAAATATTATTGCCAAGGTCAAATGTCACCATCCTTCCTATGATTATTCTTCCCCTAGATACCATGCATATAAATGATAAACTAAAAGAATTCAAACAACTTAACATTATATTTTAGATTGTTAAAATCTCTGAATGTCCCATACGTAACGCGCGCGTTATCTTGGACTTGCCCATGAAAGCAATGGCATATCAGCCCTTTTGTCATTGCGGTTTGTCCGGTATGCGGCCGGTATGGTTAGCTGAGACGCCGAATCGGGTTCATTGAATGACCGCCGCGTTGCAAATTGGCAATTGGGAATTGCATTGTCCAAAAAATGCCATAGAATCAAAAACGCCTTATCCATCATGATCTTGGTATCATTTTATTGGAAAAGAATGTTCTACAACACGAAATAAAATTAATGACATTTTGCCGATATGATGAAGAATGGATTCATTACTCGTGCATTCTTTCTGGGCCTTCACTGTTAGTGCATTTCGAATACCATGTTCACAGACGGTTTGAAGTAGCTAGTATTATGTTAAATTATGTTGTTCGGAAGTACTCAACAGTACTGGTGTATTCTCTTTAAGGTATTGGCTAACTTTCACGTTAAAATTGAGCTACATGCTTCCCCATGCTACTATTGTCTTCGATAGGTTAAAATGTCGCCCTGACAAATTGTATCACATGATTATTTAGTGCTTTAAAGTGAAATGTATGTGATCGGATTACTGCGAGACCTCCAATCCCAACACTTTAGTGGGGATTCTCCGCCAAGACCCTAGAAACGGGAGACTCTGCTTAATGTGCGCGTAGCTCACTCCGGCAGAAAGGAATTCTTGCGGCGGAGGCATTTTTAGGGTTTTAGAAGCTCTCTGTTGCTGTCTTAGGCTTATTTTTGAATATTGACCATAATGGGGTCAAATCACTGATTGATTTTTTCTTTTCAAAAGGTGGGTAGAACAAGGAAGAACACCATCTACGGCCGGGAGAATCAAACTCAGCGGGAGGGCGGGAGATTTTGTGAAATGGGATCAGCGGGGATCTCCGCGAACACGGCGGGCGGCGGTAGAGTGGATCTCTGCACCTGCCCATTTTCTCCCATAGACTTACTGTGTGTACACTAGGCTATTTAAACTCACCCCAAGTTTTAATTGTTTATTCATGCATAACTTGCCATTGGCAGTGTAACTTTCCAAACTTTTGTATTCTAGGGCGTTTATTTGTCCATATGAACACTACTATGTAGTTCAGATATCAAAATTTGACAATTTTTTTAAATTGAAGCTCCACAATGTTAGCCTATCATTTTAAGTCTGTACAGAGATATTCAATTTGGAAATGGACACACCTTAAAACTCTAAGTAATTTGTTCCTGAACCATAATATAAACAGTGGTTTGGTGTTTCAGGAAGCGAGCTACAAGGAGGTGGTTGTAGTGGCTTTGTGACCGTCCAGGTCTTCCTGAGCTGCAAACATAGCATAGCATAGTGTAGTGTATTGTGCATACTGTACTACAGGAAATCTCTGATTTCCTCCCTGGGGAATTCAAAACCAGCTGGGCATCTGTACTCTGTTGTTAAAAAAATGGTCAAAGAGAGAAGGTAATGTTGTGTTTATAACATTTATAATACATGTGATAATAAAAGAAATGTAATGATATTGAATGAGCCCAATTGTCTTATGAGAACAATTTGAAGGTCTTCAAAGCTTGGAAGAAACATCAATGCTTGTAGTTTTACAGTAGATTGTAAACCCTCATAATAACAAATTCCTTGTGAACAAGTAGATTACTTCATTGTGTTAAATATGATAACCGTTGCAAAACAGTAAGATGGAAGGAAAATTTCAGCTTTGACCGGAACATTTCTTTGTTGTAACAAGATTTTTTTTTTGAAGGCCTAAATGTATGGGAGGCTCCATATTGTAATGTGTGTAAAGATACATGTACAATAAGGGGCAAATAAATGAACTACAGTAGAATGTCAGATGCCAGATATGATATAAGTTGTTTTTACAATTGAGCTATTCAAATTTGTAATTTTTCATGGCGTAGAAGTAGTAGGATGCATCTAAACAGAAAAGTGTCATTCTTTTCCTCTCAGCTTGTGCAATTTGTCAAATGTATGATTGTATTGTATATTGAATTTTGTTTAATTTGAAGTGTACATGTAGATCATTCATTTTCAGTACAATTTTGAACCTGCAGCATAACTAAGTAGGACACAACTGTGCTTTATAATGAACATTGAGTACTAGTGTTGTTTTTTCTACTCCAGGTGAGTCATTGCACTGAGTGATATGAGGTATGCCTCCAAACATGTGAGACAAATACCTCTTCAAGGATTTATGAAACAAAACTGTATGAGCTAAACAACAGATGGTTTTTATGGTTGACAGTGATAAACTTTAAAGATTAGGGTTATTCTTTTGCACGTCAAAAACATCTATATGAATCAAATCAGCTGAAATCATATCCAATGTGAAATAAACACTCTCATAGAGACTTGGGGTAAATTTAGTTTGGTTAAAATCTGGACGGTTAAACTTCATCTTTTTCCATTTGCTCAGTGAGCAAATTTAAAAAATCCGTGACGTCAAACGTGCACGTGCCGTTCAAAATGGTCCGATCAGCCGTTAGCAAGGTCGCGCTAGGGATAGCCGATTGACCAATCAGAGCGCTCTGCTCGTCTTGCTACGGTGCACAGTAACCGTGATTCGCATTTTGAGCAAAATTGAAACTCACAGAAAGAACAAACAATTCTGGTAACATGTCGTTATTAGTTTTTCTCATAAAACAACAAATTCATGACGTATGGATCTCAGATTTTCACACAACTTTGTAAGTACTAAACTACCGTTTGGTATGATAATGAAGGGAAATAATGGACTTGCAAAATCCCATAACGCAATCTTTAACCTCAAGTAACTTTCATACAGTCTGGCAGTGCTCAAAGGGCATACAATTGGAAGATCTTTTTTTTTATTTTCTGTTATAAGATTTGATATTGAATGATTAACAATCTACGAGTCTAGCAGCTCTTTGATTAGAAATGGCAGTGAATGTGTAGGCATTCAGGCACAGCTTTTTATGGTACATGTATTCTTATTTAAATACATTTCATTCAGCAAGCTCGTATAATGCTACATACATGTACATGTATGTACATTACCCAAGGTACATGTAGTGCATTAGGGAGATAATATCCCCTCCCCAAAGAAAAAAAGATGTGTGTAGACTGTTCACCGTACACATATAGGCTTTATGTGCCAAATATATGTACATTAAAGCCTGTACACAAATACTGTACAAAATACACATGTAGGACTATTCTAGAACTTTTCTGTAGACCTTTAGTAACCATAAAATCCAAAATGAAAACATATCCTGAAATACATACTGGAAATTATAAACTGTATAGTTACCGTACCCAGTACTCACAGATCTATTACACATGATTGACATGAATGCAGTAGAACCCGAGACTGTTTAGTCATTCTAGAACTAGTAGAAGTTTGATTTATCATGAGGTGTGGGTAGATTTAACAGATATAGCCTATATTTTTTGTTTCAAAATATAAATCATTCTTATCTTTTTAATTCGTTCACTCTCTTGAAAATTCCAAAACTTCAGAGTCTGTGATAAACCTGTTTCATTACATGTGAATCACTATAAATTGAAAACGCTACACTCGTTAACATCTTTCAAATGATATGTTTGAGCACCCTCTAAATGGATGACTGGAGTGGTAAACTACAATCGCATTCATAAAGTAAATATAAAGCTGAATTCATTGAATTCTACTGCATAAGAGCTAAGTAAACAATGCACTTGTTGAGTGCATGCTTTTTGACCAGAAATCTAAATACATGTAGATACTAGGCATACATGTACTAGTTGCAATGGAATTTGAACCTTTGTGTTCATGTTGAATGTACAGAAGCTTCTCTTGAATTTGTTATAACTGAAGTTATAAAGACATTGTAAATATGGGTTTGTATGACAAAACTATAACAGACATACATGTACACTGTACTGGTACATGCAGGTAGTGCCGTGGTATGTCACATGTGTATTAGAGTGAAACTTCACTGACAGGTGTGGTGTGTAATCATGCATTCTTGTCCTGGCTTCAACAAGAGCTTGTGTCTATCACTATTGAATAAATGGAAACAATTATTTTACAGTGAACATACAGCGTGTTTTTATTGAAGGTTTTTATTGAAGGTTATTTTCCGGAATGAACCGGCTAATGGAGTAGAAGATCCCAATAGAAACAGACCTTCTTCGCCATTATCCGTCTTTTTAGCGGAGAAAGTTTAGCTGGTAATTATCCTGCTTTTTGTAGGATAATAGCGGAGAGCTATACCGTAAGATACCGTAAGACGTCAATAGAAACAGCCGGTTGCGGTATCAACCAGTTAGCAACCGGAAATCAACAAAACCATAATCGGAATATGTGACCAGTTACAAATTTACCACCAAATATATTTACTGATAATGAATACAGTTACAGGTAGATATTTGCTGTATGATTTGTACACTTACGCATTGTTATAAATTTACAAAGATAATTTTCTGTATAGCAGTTTGCATCATGCAACTGTGTAGAACTTGAAAACAATATTGTCAAAGTCAGTTGGCTGAAATTACGACTTGTATGTTATCAAATTTGATAAAGTAGTCCTAAGTTATTGTATAATTGTAACCAGCTCCAGTGCAGTACACTGTGATATAAGTTATAACAGCAGTTCAGTTTTAGGCAGGGGTCATACAAATTATGACCTCGCATTTACTACAATAAATTTTGATGTCGTAATTCATGTGACCTGTATATATCGGGTCATTGTTGCATTAAAAAATACTAACGATGAGAATTTCCAGCATTGAGTTGGATTTATGGTAGTAAATGTGAGGTTGTACATGTAATTTGTGTGACCCCCTGTCATTGTATAACATATATACAAAATTAGGCTCCTCCCATCTGGATATTTACGTCTGCCATTTTGACACACAAATTTACCCGGGAAATTCTGTGACCTATAACGAAATCTGACCTTTGCTTAGATACGTAAAATGATTGACATCTTCGTACGACAACCTCATAATTCATGTGACTAGACAATAATATGACATGATTACAAATAGTGCATGTGACCACATCTGGTAATTAATTACGACCCAAAATTTATTGCAGTAAATGCGAGGTCATAATTTGTGTGACCCTGGCCTTAATGTCATTCAACTAACAATATCACATGTACATGTACCTGTACATGTACACTGAATTAAAAAAAAAGTGAAGGGCACAGTTTATGTTTAATACTGTACATGTAGGCCTATATTAATAAAAGTGTACATGTACATGGTATACATGTAGATCGAAGTTTCAGTTCTTAGAAATTATATTATTATATTGTTATGAAAAAGTCATGGCAGATCTGATTAATCAGTCGCTGTCAAAAATGAGTTATTGCACGTAAAGTTGATTATAATTTGTTTTTGCGCATAATTATTATCGACAGATGACTGCAGCCCTCAAAATTGAATATCCTCTCTGTGGTTGCAAATTGCAAGAACATTAAAGAAAAATGAAATGGGATTCAATTATCTTCCTAAATGTCATGTTTGCGTGGTTGTATATCTGTCTGTGTATGCATCTGCATAAAGATGAAATGGACATGAATTGTGAGTCAGACAATGAATTATGAGATGGAGAGAGGAAGGTTGACAGACTACACGTAGACCTTGCATTTTTGTTGTTATTTGTTTAGTCTCGTTTAGTAGTTAGTAGGCCTACATGTATGTAACCTCAGTACCAATTTCGCAAAACTTTCCATACTATTCTGAGTGTATATTTTATGTAGTACAGTACATCATTACCGAAAGGGATGAAACTGTGTTCTTGTGATTTTTTTTGTTTTGTTTTTCATTTGGTGAAGCACTGAAACCAACTTGCTTTACATCAATTTCTGAATTGTCATTATTATTTCCTATGGTACATGTAGTTAGTTCCCACCAATAAGTTTCTAAAATTCTATGGAGCCTTGTTTGAAAGTGAATGGGTTGATACATGTATACTGTTGTGGTAGTGCACTGCAAGTGCAGCTACCTGGCTGTATACCCCCCCCCCCTAAAAAAAAAAAAAAAAATAGATTTTATGATGTTCCCAGTTATATAATATTAAAAGTGCATTATACCCATGCTCCCAACAAACAGTGTACACATGGATTGGTGCTCTCGTAGTGATGAAGCTGATTTCTGTCATTTTTGTTACATATCAAACTTCATATTTTTCTTTCTTTGAAAATAAAATTCATATTGAAAACATCTCATGCCCAGTGTCCACTTGATTAAAGGCAGTGAGTGGATCTCATTTGCAAACATCCCCGCAAACCAGAAAAAGATAACCCATGCCCTTGGGCTATTGATGAAGGGCATGTCTGTGAAATCTGGGGGTCAGTGATTACGTAGAATTTGAAAAATGCGAAAGAAAACAATAGCCGTTTAGTGTACGTTCTATGGTAGGAATTTTTTCCTCGCGAGAAAAAAAATTCAAATCAGAGTCTAACAGTCACTATAATTCCACTAAAGTTTTTAGCTCATGTATTTTGCTGGAGGTTCCCAGATGGCATTTTCTTCTAAATGCCATTGTATTTTCACAATGTTAATTTTTAGGCATGCAAAAGAGATCCCCTGCCTTTAATATCATGGATCTTAAAAACAAAAGTGTATATGAATAGTTCAAGAAAAATGTTCTGTTTAGTTCATTGTGATTCTATTCAGAATGCCTGTGGGTAACGGTGTTGAAAATAGCCACCTGTTTTCATGTCACCATGAAATTTAATTATTCATGATTTGAAATACATACATAAATTCTTAAGATTTATTGTGCTGTACTTACATCAAAAGTGATGTGAAACAGTTGGATTTTATGACAGATTAGTCATTATCAATCATAGTGTTTTATGACAGAGCAGTGTGTTGGGTTCATTTTATCATGGTTACAGTACACTTCATTTATTACCTACATGTATACTGGTATAGCCATGTTCTTTTATTCTTCGTACAGACAAATGTACTTTCAGCTGCAATAAATGTTTCAGTTAATTTAATTCTTGAGGCATTTATTTGGACATGCTTCTAATTTTCCTTACCCTTTAATATTTTCATGTGATTAGTATTACATGTACATGTACATGTATGTAGAAGTAAGAAATTTTCTATAAATCTCTGGAACTTTAATTTTCTGTTCAGCCACAGAGAAACCAAGATCAATTCGGATGAATGCTTTATGAGATGGACTCGATTCTTAATGCAAATTTATGAAAATGAAATCTATACCCCTCCCTCTGCTTGTGGTGATGCTTTTGAGCAGCGCTCGACACTGGCACAGGTCCGACGGCCCGAGACCTGTAAAAATCACTGTCGGGCCAGTATAATTTCCAAGATAATAAGTCAATTTTACATGTTCCCGAGCCGCGGCGGCCAGTAAGAAATTTGTCAAATTATAATGATATATGCAGAGGAAAGGCACGGGGTCATTGAGGAAGCTACATTATTTTAGCTCCGGGGTATTACGGCCCCAAAAAATAATAAGGGCATGTTTATTTCCTTTGACCGCAGAAATTGAATTGCGCCTCATATTTAGTTACCGGCATTAAGGCAAACAATATATTGGTAAGGAGCTGTCATTTTTGACGCCACGCGAAATGAATCCGGGGTAATACTTTAGTTTGCCGTATCTAGGCCAGGAAATGAGAACGTCGGCCAAATTTGATTCTGTCATGACCCCACGGATCATTAATTTCGCCGATATTTAGTTAGGTTTTACGCCAAAAATAATTTTGCCTAAAGAGTTTCTCTTTTTTCCACCCGCCGGAAATGAATTGCCGGCGGAATATTTCGTTCCGTATTATGGCCAGAAATAAAAGTCCCGGGTAATATGATTTTGAATCCGCGGAAATGAATTTGCTAACACTTTCGTTCCGTTTATGCCAGAAATAAAAGTCCTGGGCCCAATATGTTGATTTGTGGATACGCGGCCGAAATGAATTTTGGCCTAATATTTCCGTTCCGTATTATGGCCTGAAATAAAAGTCGGCAATTTGATCTTGTTTGACTCTGCTGCCGACAATGAATTTGAGCTAATAATTTTGTTCCGTATTTATGCCCAGACAATTAAAAGTCCGGGCCACATGCATGGCATTTTTGATCCGCGGGGAAATGAATTTGGCTAATTCGTCTCCGTATTATGCCAGGGAAATAAAAGTCAGGCAGGCAATATGATTCTGTCCGCGGCCAAATGAATTTGGTCATATTATCTTTCCGTATTATGCCAGAAATAAAAATGATCGCAATATGATTTTGATCCGCCTGGTGTGAAATTGAATCTTGGCTTAATATTTCGTTCCGTATTATGGCACTAGAAATAAAACGTCGGCAAAGGTGAATTTGACCCGCGGGCAATGAATTGGGTCTGGTAATATCTTCGCTTTCCGCTATTATGCCTAGAAATAAAGAGTCCCGGCAGGCAATATGATTCTGTGGCATCCGCCGGGGGAAATTGCAATCTTGGCTAATATCTTCTTCCCGTATATGGCTAGAAATAAAAAGTCGAACCGAGGGCAATTTCGATTTTTGATCCGCGTCGAAATGAATTTGGCTTAATACTATTCGTGCCGTACTTCTAATGCTAGAAATAAAAGTCTTCGGTCCCGCTGTTACCGGAGCTTCACCGGCAATCATGATTTTTGATCCGCGTGAAACTTGAATTTGGGCTACATATTCGCTTCCGGTTCATTATGCAGAAATCAAAGGTCGTCAATATGATTTTTGATCCGCGGAAATGAATTTGGCTGAATATTTCGGTCGTCATTTAATGCACAAGGATAAGAGTCAGCCAAGTATGCGGATTGTGCGATCGCTGATAGATGAGATTTGGGGCTAATATCTCGTTCGGTTTTGATTGCGCCGAGAAATAAAAGTCGGCTGCAATGATGGAGTTTGATCCGCCGGATATTAATGTCCTCATTTTGTATAGTATTACGCCAAAAAATTGTAAAGGCGAGCCATTCCACGTAAGAGTCAACATCAAACTCAAAAATTGAAGGGTGAGCAAAGTGATTTTGTTGTCGACTTATGATTCAAAGAGGAAGATTGAAACCATCTACAGATCTGCATAAGTATTTTTTGAAAATAAGAGCATTGAATGAAATTACAAGCCTGTGCCTGAACATACGATGAACTTTGTGGTAAAAAAGAATGGGTTGTGGAGCCCGGTATAAGATCGACAACAGAGAAAATAATGGAAGCTGTAGGTTCAGCGTAACATGTTGCTTTTTCGTGCATTCTTAGTCGTAGGCCTATTCCAGGTAAGATTTGATACAAACATTAAGAATTTTGTCGAGAATGCTTTTGCGGCATTGTTCCAGGATTTCAGGTCATTTGAAAACAGCCCGCGAAGATGATGTCACGCGAGTCACCAAAATACGGATTTTTTTAAGAGTTACTAAAAACTAGAGAAGAGTTTCAGCTGTGTTTGGCATTTAAGTGAGAGTGGTTGGTATGTATCAAACAGAGTATAAACATTGTTCATTTGCCCTGTCGATTACCTGTGAAGAAGAAACAACATATCTCAATGCCATGTCACGCGGCAGTCAGCACATTACTGTATGTCGGACAAGTTCACAACAGAGTATAGAGTAAAAAAATTAGAAAGGTAGAGCTGAAGTGATTGCTTTATCTGATGTTCATTAGGTAAGCTTTTCAGTCAGATTTGATAAAAGCATGGATATGTTTTTCGAAGATGCCTTCGTCATATTTTACCAGAGATGGCCTATTTGCATTATGGAAAAACACTTCTTAAAATATGGTTTCATGGACAAGGTTTAAGAGTCTGACCACGCTTCGGACTGGCGCCAAAACTGTAAAGGCGGGGCTGAGATTCACCCCTGTATGTTTATGCGGGAGGAATGTAATTAGCCCTTACATAGTGTTTAGTATAAGTTTCACCTTTATACCAATGTGAAATAAGATAAATTGAGGAGAACAAAGTGGCCGAAAGAATGCTTACCCCTACCCCTTGAATTTGAGGAAGTGTGGAAAAAAAAGGTGCAGTTGCCAAAGAAATAGTTTCGAAAGACAGTCAGTTACAGTGCTGAAAATGTGTAATCAATCTGCTGCCCCTTAGTATTTCCCTTCAAGTTGATTTAGATTTCTGGATACTCGTTGCCTTCATACTTTTTTCAAAGATACTTGACGCGCAATTAGATTTGTTCACTGCATTTTGAGAACCCGAAAGCTAAGTACACACCTGTACATCTCTATTATTGTCACTAATGTATTGAAATTGTATGGATTGTTTTCTCGTTTCATGAAAACTACCCACCTGTTGCTGATGAGATTACGATTTACTATACAAAAATGCCAATATGCGTATTCATGTAGTTGTTGTTATGCGTCGTTGGCAAGCCTGCAGCAAGCTGTGCAGGCCTGCTAAGAAAAACCTTTGGTTAAACAGAATGTATGCATAAAATGTTGCGCGATTTCTTATGACAGGTTCATAAAAGGCAAAGCATATGCCTAGTCTGGCCCTGTCGAGACATTTAAGATTAGATCCATCTGGAATTGATGAGGCGAAAGCTGCTAGTCTTTTGGGCAACACTGGCTTTGAATACCGAATACGAAAAATCTGGATTAAGGCCCACAGTAGAAGTAAGTATCTGTTGGGGGTAAAATAGTCCGAGATCGTGAGTGCGTACAATGGAGGTCAAAAAAGTTGCATTTCTAGAACTGAGACTACATGGTGCCAGTAGCTACACTGCCAAAATACACAGCCAAAAAAACGATGTTGACAAATCTAAAGACGAGAAGCCATATTTGCATTCTGACTTCAGAATTCAGCACAAAATTTCAGTCAGAAAAACATATTATATAGCTTTGAAAAAAAAACTGCATTAGTTTTTGTATTTTGGCGAGGTCACAATGGGTTTAGAACCCTTTGAACATGTATCGCCGGCGCGTCCGTTACAGACATGGGTTAATTTTTTTAAATAGTCCTGAAAAATGGCACGTGTTTCAGCCATCTATCAAACAGGCTTTCACATCTACATCATAGTTAGTTCATAATAACATTATAATTTAAGTCTTTTTAAACGCTCGTAATGACAGCTATAAAAATGACTTCGTCACGCGAGTCACGATTTGTGTCAGCGACTAGCGTAGTCAGCATTTTTCTTTTGGCGCCATCTATCTCGCCAGAGCATGGAGATTGTGGCACAATCTAACTTACGCATGAATTGCAGCGGATTAGAGGTATTCACCAGCTTCTAGTCAGAAAAACTTACTTAATCACACTTGTAGTTTCATAGGAAAATCAATTGAATAAATAGTACTGTCAAAATTCCTCTTTTTATCACTGTCACGCGCAGTCACGGTTTCAAAGAAATTGCAATATATAAAAAAGTATTGATTTATTGAACAATCATTTTAGAACTGGAATTATGTATTGCCAATGCCTTGATTCAAAAACATTGTTAAATTTTGGTTTGAATTAAAGCCAGTTTTTGATAACAGTAAGACATTGGAAACTTGAAATTTTGTCAAATGTCACGCGAGAGTCACTATGGAATGGCTGAAAGAGTTTCTTTTTTCACCCGCGCGAAATGAATTAGGATAATAGTTCCGTATTATGCCAGAAAACATAAACTCCTAACAATTATTTTTTGGCATAATACGAAAAAGTATTACCCCAATTCATTTCCGCGGGTCAAAAAATACACTCTTAACAATTATTTTTGGCGTAATACGGAACGAAATATTCAGCGAAATTAATATCCGCGGATCAAAATCATATTGCCGACTTTTATTTTCTGGCATAATACGAACGAAATATTAGCCAAATCATTTCCGCGGATCAAAATCATATTGGCCGACTTTTATTTCTGGCTATAATACAGAACGAAATATTAGCCAAATTCATTTCCGCGGCGATTCAAATCATATTGCCGACTTCTATTTCTGGCAAAATACGGAACGAAAATGTTAGCCAAATTCTTTCCGCGGATCAAATTCATATTGCCGACTTTTATTTCTGGTATAATACGGAACGAAATATTAGCCAAATTTCATTTCGCGGATCAAAATCATATTTGCCGACTTCTATTTCTGGCAAAATACGGAACGAAATGTTACCAAATTCATTTCGCGGATCAAAATCATATTGCCGACTTTTATTTCTGGCATAATACGGAACGAAATATTACCCCAATTCATTTCCGCGGAGTGAAAAAGAAAGTCTTTACAATTATTTTTGGCGTAAAACGAACTAAATATCGGCGAAATTAATATCCGTGGGGTCAAAATTAAAATTGCCGACTTTTATTTCTGGCATAATACAGAACTAAATCTCTTTCACGACATTAATGTCCGACAGCAAAAAAAAAAAACAACAACAACAACAACAAAGCATGAACTTTCATGAAGTTTCAAGTTTTCAAGTTTTTATTACTCATTTAACAAGTTAAATAGTTTCATAACAAACATGACATATATCAATATCAATATACCAATACAAAAGACACAAGCATAATGAATAAAGGAACAGTAATATTACAGACGTACAAGGATAAATTGTAAAAATGCAGTGGGAATCAAATTAAAGATTAAAAAATCTTGGTGAGCTTGATCCGTGTATACAAGTGAGACAATTAAAAGAACAGCAAGAATCATACAACCCCTCCCCCCCCCCCTAGCCCTGGGGACGTCGAAGCATTCAATCTGCGAGGGAATAAGTTTTGATATCTCCTAAACAATATTTTCATAATAAATCAGTGACTACACAATAACTTGCGCAGCAGTTGTTGTTAGCATCATCTGGGCATACTATTTGCTATATTGCAAGGGGGGGGGGGCAGTCAATAATAAAATATATTTTAAATGTTTTTTTACATTTATTTTTTGGGCCAGAAATTTTAGGTTCGGGCCGGTAAAATAATGAAAAACTTGACTTTTACTGGTCGACAGGAACAGGTCGGACCAGTGTAGAAAAAAATGTTAGTGTGGAGCCCCTGTTGTTGAAGTAAAAACTCTGAATACACTTGAGAAACAACATTCATGTTTTGTGGACATGTCAAATGGTCAATTTCAAAGAAACTATTCCATCATGTACATTTACGTGTACATTATTTGGCAGTAAAACCAGCCCCAAGGGAGGTCAGAATAATTACTGGAGAGGTGCGAATTATTGCCCATTTTCCTGCCACACGCTTGACAGATTCATGATTGATTACTACACCCTTGAAAACATGTCCTTCATACCAAATGTACTAATATTACCTCCAGACCTATATGCTTTGCATTCCCGTGGGATCCATTCGTAAAGATTGTTAGTTCGTGGCATGAATGCCGAGCACGTCTGGTGGGCCCCTTTTCGTGTACCTCGGTTGCAGCGAGTGCAATTTGTACCGTTGAGTCAATTAAGAGTAAATATACTATTTCTGTCCATTTTGCGGAATTGTCCTTGAGGAGTTGTACAGCTAACTATGAGAGATTGACATTTGCAATTCAGATTTACAACCGAACAGTTACGGGGATGACTGATCGTTGACCCGAAGTTCAGAACCACAGAATGAAAAGAAAAAAAAGAGTTATACGCTTCACGTTTTAGTTCAATGCACTCGACACGGTTATAAGATGAGAGAGGCGTGAATCATGTCTGATGTCAGAATCATCATTTTTTTTCCTACAGCCAAAGAGCGTTGCAAAGTTTTCAGCGAGAGTCAGCGATTTTCTTAGAATTGTCAAATGAGGTTTGTTTGATGAGGTGGTCATTAGGGGCCAAAAGCGTGTTAGGAAAGGATATTGAGGTAATTGTATTTACTCTTTTGGCTAGAGTTCCAGTCTAGCAGAAAAAAAATACACCTGTGCTAGTGTGTGTGATGGGTACTGCATGTGTTTACGTTTTATAGTGTAAGCCTGCATTTTCACTGTATGTGTGTGTGTGTGTGTGTATGTGTGTGTGTGTCTGTGTAGTGTGTACTGTACATGTACTGTATGTGTATGTCCACTGTCCATTAATATGTATTGTACATGTATGTGTGTGTCTGTGTACATGTATGTGTGTTGGACTTGGAATATGTGTGTGTACCCCTCACACATCATACATAATACACAGAAAAAAATATATCTGCAGGCTGATCGATTCTGTGCAGTATGTAGGGCCTATACTATCTACATGTACCGTGTACAGCTATAAATGTAAGGAGTAAACAGGGAGTGATGGTGATACAAATATCACTGCATTCTTAAAGATTGTGTCATTGATTTGCACGTCAGAAAACATCCATATAAATGAAATCACCTGAAATCATATCCAATGTAAAGATTAATATAAATAAACACCTCTCATAGAGACTTGGGGTAAAATATTGAGTTTTGGTGAAAATCTGGACGGTTAAACTTCATCCTTTTTCAAATTGCTCAGGAGCAAATTAAAAAAATCTGCGACGTCAAACGTGCATGTGCCGTTCCAAAATGGTCCGATCAGCCGTTAGCCAAAGGTCGCGCACTGGGGATAGCCGTTAACCAATCAGAGGGCTGCGCTGGTCTTGCTACGGTGCACAGTAACCGCGATTCGCGGTTTGAGCAAAATTGAAACTCACGGAAAGAACACCATTCTGGTAACATGTCGTTATTAGTTTTTCTCATAAAACAACAAATTCATGACGTATGGATCTCAGACTTTCAACACACCATTTGTAAGTACTATACTACCGTTTGGTATTGATAATGAAGGGAAGTGATGGACTTACACATCCCTGACACAATCTTTAAGACTAAAAATCTATAATGTGGGAACAGTTTGTCCTTTAATTTGACAGTTTGTAACGAGATTTGACCTACGTGTACTGTTAAAGTAACTTACATGTACAATAAGAAAACAGGAGAAATTAAAATTTAAGTACAAAAGTGAGTCAGTTTGTGTGTGGATGGTTTTCGTTAAGTACAAGTCTGATTTTTCTCTAAAAATTTACCCAGCCCAAAAGTGAAACATACCGGTAGAGAATGGGAAATTGAATATTTCCCTGTTTGCAGTTTTAGCTAAATCTTTTTCTTTTAGCAAAAGAAGAATAATTTATCTGATTGAAGTCACAATTGTTTAAAAAATAAATGAATAAATAAAAACAGATAAGTATATAACAAATTTTCATTCAAATTTGCATCACCTGCATTGTAGCTTGTGGTGTTCATGTACCTATGCTTGGAACTGACACAATAAAACAAATTATTATACAGTATTTGAAGTGAACACAAGTTTGAAGATATTGTGCTGAAGAAAAATTGACTTAAAATAAAAGGAAAGATTCTAGACCCTACAGTTGTTCAGTTCCCCATGGAAATTACCAGAAATTGTGGGTGATTGAATTGATTATGCAATATGCGAATGTTGCGGCTAGCTGATTGATTATGCAACAATTTTTTTGTATGTGCCTGATGCGCAATTAGCATACATCCTTTGTACTTTATCCTGTGATGATGTGATTTGATTATTGCGAGCGTCACATCTAATTATTTCTTTATGCATACTTAATTATGTCCCAAGTGGGCCTTGGAAAATCATGCACATACAGTGTTTGTATGACTGTGATTGTCCTCCAAATCTGAGAATTGATCTTAAAAATAAGTTGTAGATGCC
>JZLH01S0018546.1:11176-25944 GCA_001188425.1 Eucidaris tribuloides | reverse complement strand
TGTGTGTGTGTGTGTTCTCACACAGCGATACTTGTGAGGTATTGTACGAATATAGGTTACACCCTTGTGGGGTATCTTTTGTTTGTGGGGAATAAATAATGTACCCCACAAAGGAATACCTCTACAGTAGTATATAGTTGCCTAAAACATCATATAACATTCTGTAAGTGTACCCCTGAAGACATTTTTATAGATTTTTGTTTAACTAAGCACAACTCTACTTACACAGATATATTTGTGGGGATCCAAAATTGTACATGGTTCTATCAGATATTTCACACAAGGTATATCTGGTACTGACACACTTACACACCGACGAACATCAATACCCCACAAGTTTGGCCTGTGTAAGTATGTGGCGTAGTGCGTGCGTGCGCGCGCCAGCGCGCGCGCGCGCCGTGTGTGTGTGTGTGTGTGTGTGTGTGTGTGTGTGTGTTGTGTTGTTTGAGAGGGGATTGTGGGCAACACCTTTATTTCAACAAGTTACACAGCAATAAAGACTTCGAATATCGATATTTCTTTGTAACACGTTTATTCTGCTGAAGACCAGGCAGGTGAGATTTTATTTTTTCATTTTTTTTTTACAAAATTGTTTTATTTTTACAGTAAACCTCATTATTTATAAAGGATATTTACAAATGGTTTTGAAAAAACGTAATAAACTGTGTCTATATAAAAAGTAAGGAAGACGGATCAGAGATAAAATGTAGGTGACAAGTTACACAAATTCCTCTGGAAGATAGATAAGACACGTTGTTTGAAAGAGTACTAATACATCGAAAATAAAATGCATTTCACGTTTACAGTTTTGTGTATTAATACCAGGAAAACATTGGATCGACACGCTTCTGTAGTAGACCCTTAATATTTCCGTTTTGAGGTTGAAAGCGACAGTAATTCCTAATTGGCGACGCTCTAATTTTCCTGGGCCATAATTGCGGTTTATTGATATAACAGATTATAACGGAAATGACAAAGAAATGTGAGTGTAGAAATTTTACGACGTTACGTGCAAGCTGCAGTAAATCTTTTGAAACTCATCAAAATACAGGTAATATACTGTTATGTATGTTAACATTGTTTGTGGACTGTGAGAGCAGCGTATTTTTTAATGCATTAACTAGCACAACAAGAATTAGACATGATTGAAAGAATCATTGATATTTGCACAATTACAGATAAAAGAATATAAGAAAAATATACCCTGACTTAAAGTCATTAGTCCATTGAAAATTGAAATTTAAAGCAATACTATATGCTACGACATCTGCTGCTAATAAAGATTTAAGATGAAAGAGATGACCACGGATGATTAGAAAAAAATATTGTTGGCAACTTTAGTCAACACTACCTTCGGACTCTTCAAGCAACATCTCAAATCCCATCTTTTTAATTAAGACAGCGCCTTTGGACATGTATTTGGAAAATGCGGCTATATAAATGCATTAATCATTATTATTATTATTATTATTATGTTCCCCGGGGAAAACAACAAAGAAGCAAATAACGAGGGCGCCATTTGTTTTAATACAGCCCAGGTGTTCACAAAGGCTCTGAACCCCGGACCTTCAAACAATAATATAATTTTGGTGCAACAGACCATTTTCCTTAAATTAACAGACTTCTCCCTAACCTTGGCATTGCGACGACGAGCGATAACTACTCGGCGAGCTGAAAACTGGAAATCAAAATAAACTTTCAAAAGGACAACAAATGCATGACGAATCTTCAATAATGACAATTTAAAAATTGTCTTCGTCGTTTCCTGTTATGAATAACAGTGAGAATCATAAACGGTCAAAATTAGTAACCATATATAGTTCAAGGATTGTATCATATTCACTCATTGACCAATGCACATGTATTGGACAGTCTTGTAGAGAATTTTAATTTACCTTTTAAATTATCTATCTACACAGCGCGTCCGTCTAAGTTGAAGCATGACCATAGTAGGCATTTGTTAAATGGCGTTAATATGCCAAGTTTTAAATTCATTTGAAATACAACCATTCGTTATACTAACTGATAGCAGACTTATTACTTCTGAACAGCACATATTCAGGTGTATACATTACTAACAAATAACACGAATTGAAAATGTTAGAAGAACATCAATTACAAAAACATGATCAAGAGACAGATTAAACGAAATACATGTACTATCGATAATAATTATCGAATACTAACAGAACTTTGCTTAAGACTAAAAAAATACGTCTACATACTATCAAAAGCTAGTGCTTTAAAAATTGCTTTAGACACATTGTCATTGGTAATTGATTTTTGATGGATGACATCATACGTTTCTACATAGATAAGAGAGCACGACCAACTACGATATAGTTTGAAAATCTCTATAAAATACTCAGAAAGCAGAAAGAAGAAGGAACTTTCTTTGTCAGGACTAAAAAAAAACGTCTACACTATAATCATTCCCCCTCAGCAGCTGTGACCTACCATATAGGGGCAGTTGTCCCCAAATTAATAATTGTAATAATTTCATAAACGGGATGTTTTGGTCATATCCGACTTCAGAATATCTTCGCCATCAACTGCAAGGGCGTAGGCTAGGGGGGGGGGGGTGCACTGGGTGCACGTGCACCCTCCGCAGAGCCATAGGAGTTCCACCCTTGTAGCAAAAAAAGGAAATTTGCACCACTTTTTTTTGCTTTCAATGCCTGATTTTCTCAACTTTAGTTCCACCTCCCTAAGATGTGCACCTCCCTGTTCCACCTCCCCGAGATGTGCACCTCCCCATGCCCGAACCAGTCTACACCCTTGAACTGGAATATTTTCCGAGAGGATTTCACTTTCCTCCATCATAATTTTGTTGTTGTTTCAAAATGCATTGTTTTTATCATTATATTCGCCTTACCAAAAGTTGTTGGAAAAATCCTTCCTGCCTGGATATATTCTTTGGTAAGACATACACTGGAATAGGTGTTAACTCATTTGGTTCTTGAGGCCTTTCAGACTACTCCAAATGCCTCCAAATGTCACTGCCTTTTATCAGGCCCGCAAACGACTTTTACACCTGTCAATAACCTTTGTAACTTGGAAGTATACTAGGTTTCTTCTTTTTTTTCAATCACCACACCTTCGGAGAAATCAGATTTGCTGTCAAATCTGAAGTGCTTTCCACATTTTGTAGGGAACAATGTAGATAAAGGTCCGGAAAATACAGTAGCAATAATATCATAACACGCAGATTAACATTATCAACTGTCATGAAAAAAAACAAACATATCTTGATACTATTTTACTTCTATAGATATGAGAGTGCTTGTATGTAAGGTGTGTATTTCTCAAGTGCCACTATCATCTCGTGAAATAATATAAAATATTGAAAAACTAGGTCCGTAAAGGGGGAGTGGAAGCAAATAATATTAGCTTTTCGATTAAAATACTTCAAGAGAATTGATCAATAAAGATATAAAGGAAAAATATACTTCAAGAGATACAGCATGATATTGCAATCGAGATCTCTATGATTGTCCATGTGGGTGTAATTATTGACAATGAGTTATTTAATGACATCCTACGACTCTATCTATCGACTCCAAGTCCACCTGAAATTGACCTTCCACCAGCAGTTTAAATATACCAGACGAAAATTTTCACTTGTATTGACACTTGTGTAGATAATTCATTCATACTTCCAATCCGACCAAGTGCCTACACAAACAATCGTACGGGTGTGTGTAAATTTCATGGGTCAACTTGAATGCCCCTTACAATACTTACCACATAGTACGAACTTGTGAGAAAATACTTCACAGAACCCAACGCAAGATTTTTTAAGAATGGGTAAATACTACTGCAAGAAATAGGATTGTATGGTAAACACTTTAACATTATAGAAGATTCCGAACGGTTGCAAACCTGTTCAGCTGTTTTAAGGATTTACATTTAGGTATATTGTGCAAAACCGGCATTTGCCGGTAGACATTACAGGCACGCACGTATCGGTGAAAACTCATCTCACTCTAACGTGTGTGTAATTTCACATTAAAATCTGAAAGAGAGTCTGCCCATCATTGAGCCGAAATCTGTTACAAGCGCATTTCAATACTAATCATGATAATGTTCCAAATATTTTAATGATTCATACCTTCTTACAAAGAAAGCCACTACAAAAAAACCTTGAACATTGCAAAAAACTAGTGTTAAATTTATCATCCGAAGCAAGGGCTTAGCAAGAGAGTTGAAGTTAACAACTATTGGGGTCTATATTAGGCAATACCTAGGTTTTTGCAGTGTATATGTACATATAACTGGGTGATTGCAATGCATTCAGTTTGTTGTTAAAGCAAATTATACGAAGGTAGGTCGAGTCGTACTAAATATGACTAAATAGACATCTTTCAGCCATTTTCAGATAGTTTGAGCTTTATTGCTACTGGAAAATTGGTGCGTGTTAGCGAAATTCTCAAGGCAGCCCAAATGGGTTTCCTACTTTACGACCATGATTCATATATTTTAAAATGTATGCATTACTACTGTTTTCGAATTAAGAAGGCCTACTCGTTTTTTTTGTGTGTTTTTTTTCAATCGTTAACTGTAGCACCATATCCACACAAAAAAAATCGTACCACAGTCGTGCACGTTTATATGATTAGGGTTCTGATAGTGAATTTTTTTTCAGTAAATATCGAAGAAATAGTAAAAGGTGGGATGGTAAAAGAAATATAGATTAGCTATTTTTGGTACCATATATCTCTATCCAACGCTTAAATAATGGTGACATGTTGTATGTACAAGAAGACTAGACTGTGACATATACCCAAGAAGTACAGAATAAAAGAAAAAGTTGGATAGGATTTCTTTCTACAACTTCTCACCCTTCGTCAAACAGCTTGTTTAAATATCCACCTGCCCTTCCGAAAAGTTAATAAATAGAACATTTTAGTATTTTTTGAACAAACAAAAATGTATTCGTTTGTGATTCCCATAATGTCATACACTGCATTGCCAAATTCCTTAAATTTCTGGCGAATATTACAATTGACATTGAACAATTCTTGTAAATACGACACTGAACAATTCTGGCAATTATTACAATGTAAAATTTCACGATGTAGTGATTATTAACTAAAATAGTTGTAGTGACAGTAATTTGCACTATAACATTTTAAATGAAACACCACGTAAAGGCACTTTTTTTGTTGGGATTTTTTCTTATTGAATATAGTTGATAAGTGTCGGCACTTTGCACATTGTGTAGGCCTATACATTTAGCAGAACATCCATAATCAGATGAAAGACATTAATTGAATTACGTAACCTGATTATGATTGCGATCATGATCATGAGAAGCATTGCTTTCAATCATTAACCCAATTCATTTCACGTTAACAAGAAAACTCTACGATAATTTGTACGTAAAACGTATTCGGTGGTACATCTCATTTTGTAAACCAATGCAAAGTCATGGAAAATTACGTGATATGAGCAGTTCTGTAATGCATTTACGACCGTATCGACTCCAGCCATTACGAACCTATAACTGTTATGTGATATTCATTACTTATTATCGAAAGAAACTCAACAGCTGCAAATTATTGTGCAAAATAACGAGGAAAGAAGTAGCTTCGGTCACCCCCAAAATCAAGTAGAAGTTATGCGACAAAGTCACGATGACATGTTACACGCGACAACAGGTGATGGCGCCTGTCAAGAATTTGCCGCGAAATTAACCGGCGTAACACCTGTCCATGTTAGACTCTGTACTTGTCTTAAGTTATTTCCGAGTCCTCTTCACGCACATAGAGGCATGTAAAAACTGGGACAATTTTTCACTGACGCAGACTATGATGCGAGAGTTCGCAGACGCCTACGTCCGACTGAGTCTACGCGTCGACGACGCCTACTGTCGGTGATGATGCAGTTTATCCTGATGGCGTTTCATGTGTAGGGACAGGTGGTCGGATCGGGAGAAACATCGCTCGCAGACCTTGCACTTGAAAGGTTTGGCCCCGGTGTGCTTGCGGTAGTGTCGCGTTAGCTCATCTGACCGCGCGAAACGCCACTGGCAGGCATTCCACGTACACCTGCCGAAATGAGGAAGCAGAAGAAGAAGAAGGAGACGTATGATGAAAAGTTACATGAGGAAATGACGTTGAGACAAAATGCCTTTAATGATAGCGTTAATTCAATCTGGTTAAAATGGCAGAGTGATAGATACGTGAGGTGATTCAAAACACATCATGTGACAGGCAGCTGATGCGGACGTACAACGTCTTATCGATGTTATCATTACTCAAACAGATGGAAACGGTTTGCAGCGGAGAATGAAAACATGTTAAGGAGTATATATAAACTCAGCTAACGGGCACCTGCGGAGCGAATGTTCCATATTAAGTTACTAATCTAATTTTTCTCATAATTTTCATTTATTTAGAATCCACTGTTTCCAAGGACGGAGAGGGGCACCATCTGAGTCACAGAAAAAATGGGGAAGGGGAAGACGGAGGAGAGATGGATGTGGCATACTGAAGGAGCAGAGAAAAAACGGACAGTAGGCAATTTGGCTCGCAGGAGGATGTGAAAATCATAAGAATTTGCGTAGTGTTTACGCCCTTCTGCCCGGCATACAAGTGGACGATTTCGAAGACACCAAGACCACAGAGGGACGAACTGTGATGAGCACGGCAAGATGTAAAGGGACGAGTGGTCTTGGTTCCAGGCCATGCTAATTTTTTCTACCTCCAGAGTACTATTATACTCACTCTCCCGACTTTTCCTACCACACCCTGCCCATGCTCTGAACGGGACCTCAGCACAGGACACACTAGTCTTGGCTCAAGGCAGTTAATTGATGATAGTATATAGGATAAGTTCTTACGTCTGGAAGCTAAACGAAGGGACAAGATGAGATGGGAGATTCCCTAGCACCATATGACGTAATACAGGTTTTCCCGGGCAACCCCAACTTGGTATCGGGAGAAAACCTGGAAAATTGTTTCCTCCTTTCTCATGTCACAAGAACGTCACGGAATTTGATTTTAAAAACCCTCCAATCAGGGAATTTTGTTTGTCAAGTGGTCTGACTTACTGGTCTCTTGACCATACCAATTACTAAGGACATGAGACGAGGAAGAAATGGGCAAAGCAAGAAATGGGACAAAATAATGATCTTGGAATTTCTAACTTCCATCGGGGAACAATCTAGGAATTTTGTTTCCATGAAATGCTGTGAACCTTGTAGCATGTCATTATGACGTAGTCCAGAACAGGTACTTTTGAGGGGGAAGGTAGACAGGTAGAAATCATGAAAAGGAATCGTCTGGAAAGAGCCAAACATTTTAAACTTATTTCCAACAATGCTTTGCAAATATTATGAACAGAAGTTTCACTGGAACATATAAAGAATAACAAGGTTTATTATCATATTACACTAATTCTCTCTTTTATTATGGACCGCTGTAGTAGGGTCTGTTCTTTTATCTAGAATACAAGATGTTGTAGGGGGCTTATACCTTTATTGCAGGGGATTCTTTAATCAGAATAAGAGTCTATTTAGGAATTGCGTTAGAAACAAATTGTATAATCTACATGTAAATTTTAGAATGTTTCTAAATTTTACTTCTACACCGGCTCTGATCTCAAACCATAATACAACTTGAGACTGTAGGTACGAATCTGGACACTTTGGCAAGATTCGCTCAATTTGCTCTACCTTGATTTGGAAATTGGGATTGATGTAGGAAATAATGAATTTATATTCTGCTTTTGCTTACCTGTATGGTTTTTCGCCTGTGTGTATCCTCTGGTGGGCTTTTAGGTGAGAGCTTTTTGTGTACACTTTTGTGCAACCTGCAAGAAGAAAATGGAAGAGAGAATATTGTATTATAAGTGACGTTTCAAGTACATCCCACTCAGTGCATAATGATTTATTATATCATTGTATGCGACCATGCCTCAAACCATGTTTTTACTGTGAATAACTTTTCGCAATGATAAGCTCAATTCATATTATTTAGAAGGGTTGACAGGGTCATTAATTACCAACAGTGTGTTCACGAAATACAGTTGTAGAAAGACCCCTTTTTCAAGTGCTCTGACAAGATGTGTTATTATTCCAGCGAAAATAGTGATAGCTTATTAGGTATTATGGACTAGAGGTGCTCCCCTATGAATATTTCAGAAAATTCTGATATGGTCTATCTTTTAACACACAAATAATTTGACATGGGACCGAAGTAAGTCTAAGAAACCTGGAAACATGGTCAAAGTTCCTCTGTTCTCAAAAGTAAACATTCTTTAATCTTTAGTTTTTCGCATTATTTTAACCCTTACACATGGGCCATAGTTTCAATAAGAATCGTGAGGTTCCATGTAGAAATAGATCATTTCTCGTCCAATAAGCAAGCAAACAGCAATTGTATACTACACATCTGTCCTATTTTAACAATAATCTTGGATAAATTAACATGTTACAACAAGAAGACACTTTGATAACAGCATTTCAAGCTGTTCACTTCTTGGAACCAAGGAGAACTAGAAACACGTTAAAAACCTTTCGCTCAGGGGTTTACCCTTTCAATAACTTTGACTAAAAGTTGTCACAACAAAAATCAAACTAGTCATATTTCATTTTTATTTATTCATTTTTGTGGAAGTTTAGGTGACGAGCGTCATGTAGTCAGTGACAAAACGTTAACGGTTTACCCCCAAAACTGTAAGTAACAGTAATACTTGTAGTATCATAGAAAGAGTGGGAAAGCTGGAAGCACTGAAAAGATGATCTGAGAATGATTTTTTTTTTTACAAACTACAGTATTCAGTTGATCTACAACTATGGTGAAACATGAAGTACTGTACACATATACACCAGATCAAAAAGAGCTAAGTATAGTTCATGTGAAGTTGCAGACACCCGATTTAATTACACCTGAACTCAACGTTTCAACCGTGTCATCTGTACAGTAGGCCGCCACACCTCCACTTGACCTTGAGGTCACACCGGTAAGAGATAGTTCGTGTTCCAATTGGTCAGAAACGAATACGATAACCATTATCAAACCCGTAATCGCCTCGGCTGTCAATCCGTATCTGCAACGTTCAATCTCCCTTTCCCGGGGTGAAAACACCCTTGCCTGCCTGCGCGGGGAAAACCACAATTTTTGAGTGAAAACTAGAGCGAATCAGTTCAGGAAAAGAGGGCCCCTCACGATTTGTTGGTACTGTACAGGTAAAGGTTACAGCATAGACCTATCTGTATACTTTTGATTCTGATACGAGTCGACACTTTACTATTTCGGTTACCATGGTTACAAGAGTAAATCTTGATTTTAGGTTGAATTTTGAAACCTGCTTTTCAGGCACAATCCATGCAAATGTTTGTAACAATATCACTGATTTCACACTTTTCTTCATTAACGTAGGGTACTGAACTCCACGATATCTGAAAACCAATTCGAATATCCAAAAAAATTATAACTTCGGGCCATGTGACTTGTTCACTGACCCCCACCTGAATACACCTGTGCGTGTGTGCGTGTATGCGGTTATTGCCCACAATTATCATTCGGGATGAAATGGTGTATTGGTTTTAAAAAGGCTAATTTAGGAGTTCATCCACCAATTCTTTTCTGGAACAAGGTCACCTCCACGCTATAAACCAATTGAAAATGAGACTGTAAATTCCCGAGGATTAAGCACATACGTTTGTTGATGTCATCGGCCTCTTTGACATGTTTGACTAATAATGGTTTTCATTTTAATAATTCAAGTAGGATATGGATTACTGGGCACACGACGAGGGTCACAAGACCTTAAACTCGAACATTAATCAGTACATATCGCAAATCCATGTCTCTGTAAAAATAAAATGTACATAATACCTACAGGGAAGACCTTTTCAGAGATTCAGTAGTGTATTAATGTTAGAATTGAAAACAGTTCCTACAATGGTTCTGAAACTTTTGTACACTGTTCAACTTCAAGAGTATCGATGAGTCACATTCACGGTTATGTGCTTCATCTTAGGTAGAAAATTGCTTTTTAAAATGGTTTTAACTGGAAGATGTGCAATGTAGGCCTTTTTATGTCAGTTCACTTGCACTAATAATCATATTTTACATCAACATTTTAGCGGACTGTTTCAAGTCAACCTGGTTCTAAAGCCTTTTAGACTGTTTCAAAATCCTGCCATTTCTGATTAAAAAGTGTTTTGTACAGTATAATATTACTATCCTAATTTCAACATTTTGTTGCTTGTGTGTGTGTTTGTGTGTGTGTGTGTGTGTGTGTGTGTGTGTGTGTGTGTGTGTGTGTGTGTGTGTGTGTGTGTGTGTGTGTGTGTGTGTGTGTGTGTGTGTGTGTGTGTGTGTGTGTGTGTGTGTGTGTGTGTGTGTGTGTGTGTGTAACTGTGGCATGTGTGTGTTCGAATATTCAAAACCTGTTGTTATCAAAATCAGTTTCAACATCAGTTGCCCCTTCTGGAGAAAGTTTGATGATCCCATAAAATGACAAAATTACACAGTTCCCATTTTTTAACGAACAATAAGTTTTTAAATACATAATATCTCAATAAACTGTATATGAAAGATTTGCACGCTACCACAGTATTGCTCTGACAACACAACTCTACGTTTGACACCCGAAGGCACGGAATACGTGAATTTGTTCTGACAAAAGCAGTCATTGCATTTTGCAAAACAGAATATAACAAAAGAAAGGCCATAAATTATTACAGATGAATGATTTCAACATTACTCTTCCTTAGCAGGGGTGACTTAGAAACATTTATAAAAGTTTAATACATTAGTGAAATGGTCTTAGAAATCAATTCAACGCACGGAAATTTTTAATCCCCTCCAGCTGTTTTTCAAACATTTAAGTTTGTGCCGCATGCTTTAATTTTCTGATGCTGGATCAATATGTTATGCTCATAAATGTATTAATGATTTTAAAGGAAAATAACACGGTCTGAAGTTCGGAACAATCTTAAATTTAAGTTTAAACTATTTTCTTGAATAAAGTGCACTATTCAAGGTTTCTGCTGTGAGTATTTTATGACAAAATGTAAATGTTTATTTCATGTTGGACAAGTACCGGTATTTGATATCAGAAATCGCTGTGGCAGGTATAGG
Organism: Eucidaris tribuloides; assembly: GCA_001188425.1. Classification (NCBI taxonomy): domain Eukaryota; kingdom Metazoa; phylum Echinodermata; class Echinoidea; order Cidaroida; family Cidaridae; genus Eucidaris; species Eucidaris tribuloides. The sequence goes on along the minus strand of JZLH01S0018546.1, from coordinate 14,848 downwards.
GTAACTTTATTTGGGTTCAATTTCTGTTATGTCCATACTCGTATCCGATACTTACTCCTATGTAGCTTTATCCTCAATTTACACATTCAATGCAAACCATTCCCACTGGCTCTACATCATTTGCGAGTCACGCAACAAAAAAGGCACTATTCCACTCTTCACTGACTGAGTGACACAGAGTGTTCTCACAATCAAGCACACTGTTTGAAGTTTCTGCTTTGTAAATGCCATAGTAATTAATTTCCTCTTTGTTTGCCCAATTATCAGGACATGCTGTAACAGTTAAATTTGCGGTAGCTTTCTATGGTCTGTTTGGGATCAATTTCTATTAATGCGTTATTGGTAAATCAATGCTTGTTTCTCCTCAAAGAAACAGATTCCAGACAAATCCTGGCAGCCTGAATAAACACTCTAGCCAGTGTATGTATATACAGATGACTCCGCATAACTCGACGTCCCACAAGTTGATTTATCACCTATGTCGAATATTTTTGACAGTCCCAATTTGCACTGTGCCTTTTCAATGGGAAGTTTTTCTTGTAAGTCGATTTTTTAAAGGCAAGGTTCACCCTGACATCAAGTTGGTTTTAATCAAAGCAGAACAATGAGAGTAACATATTAATGAAAGTTTGGCGAAAATCCACCAAAGAATAACAGAGTTATGAAGTTTCAAAGTTTTAAATTTGTGACGTCACATGCGAGCAGCTCCCCATATGTCATGTAATATAAATTCCATAAATTGTAATTTTTTAATAGTTCATGATAATTGAATGGTTTTTTTTCACAGTTGCATGTGTGTAATAATGTTTCTGGTAATATATTGAATGCACAGGTAAAATCATTTTCAAATTTCTGAGAAAACGGCACTTTTATTGATTTTATATCACATGACATATGGGGAGCTGCTCGCAAGTGACGTCACAAATTTAAAACATTGAAACTTCATAATTCTGTTATTCTTTGGTGGATTTTCGCCAAACTTTCATTAATATGTTTCTCTCCTTGTTCTGCTTTTATTAAAACCAACTTGATGTCAGGGTGAGCCTTGCCTTCAAATCAAATTTCGCCTATCTCGAACGTATTTTCAAGTCCCAAAAGGAGCAAACATGTGTTAAATCATTCGCCTAGGTCGAAGTGGTCATAACTGTCATTCTTGATGGTCTTAATGGGTTGAACTTTTGATCTCTGCCTGTCAGCATGACCATAAAAATGTCATAAATTTCCCATTCCCTCTCTGCCTTTCTCATTATCCCCATACTTTGGTACAGTTTTGACAGCCTCCAAGTCCGTATACATGTTTCCTTCATCTCTAACATAGAATTGTATACAAAACTGTAACTCGAATATCGTCTAAGTCGACGTGATTTGTGTGGTCCACAGTGATTCGACTTATGCGAGTTTTACTTCTCCCAATAATGTCACTGCCTTTTAATCAGAATGTTTACATGTTTTCATGTGGGCTTTACTTCGATTGTACCAATGTCTGAATGTATGCCTGGTATACGCTTTAGCATAGTTAGAGGATGGAGTTTAATTCTCTGCATACAGTCAACATGGGCTTACAAAATGTCTGGTTATTTGTATGTACACCGTACACTAAATGTGGTAAGGTCAATTGAAAAGTGTCTGCAGGTTCATGTCGGTATTACCAGACATTTATACGAGAATACAATCGCTACAAGTCCAAGAATGCTGGAAACTGGCGGAAAATTCTATAACTCGACCACAGCATGCATTCTGCGGCCAATAACACTCCACAAACTTCGTACATGCTTTGCTTGGGTGATGTCAACACTTGTGGCTATTGTGTATGACACGTTTCAGGCATGTACATGTGAAGGGGGGGGGGGTAGAGAGAGAGAAAGGATGGAAGCTTTACACCAGCCAGATAACCTGTTAAAACTGAGAGAAAAACTTGACAATATTGTTTGCAACTTATGCTATAGAAATCAACGCTCTCAAAGCGTCGCACACAGGGTGACCTTGAACTAAAGCTTTAAAATCTGTGAATAAAAAACATCCATTCAAAGGACATAAGCACACACTTCTTGTTATTTGTATATAGTTTTCTAAGCCCATGGCAGATTTTTTTTGATCGTTTCTGTGACGGAGTAGGGATATAATGTGAAAAAGGAATTACCGAAGCGCCGACATTCGTTGCAGAGGTATACTCGGTTTGTTTTGAATGATCCCCATTAAGTTCATTATTGCAAATTCAATTCGGCGTATCTGTGTTTTGTCCCTGTCAATTCGCATTCCTTGCGACTCAGTGGTCGGAGAAATAAGTTTGTCATAGTTCGTTTTGTTCAACATAATTATCAATAATCTACGAGTAAATAACTGCACTATTGGAATGTATAGAGTAGAGTTTACTGTTTGGAAAAGTTTTGGTCTTTATCCCCCTCTCTTTTTTCATTAATGCTTACAAAAAGATTTCCAAAAGCTATTCTTTCGGCAAAGATCACTGATGATTATGATAAGTTATATTTCATTTTAGAAGCGCCCGACTGCTAAAATCTTATCACACATGCAATCTCGCGAACTGTTTTTGACACTTTGGGGGACAATAGCTCTGACAGAAACAACATTTAATATTTGGCTGTAGCCCTACAACAAGAAAAAAATTCGTGCCTATTTGCACTTTATCCATGTAACTGCACACACAAGTGGAATTGAATTGAATTAAATTTTAAAAGAGAAGGAGGAATATCTACATTATCGTCATCTCCAAAGAATATCGTTTCTAGAGAATCCATGATATCTGGGACACGTATTGACAACTGCAATGTTTATGAGGAATCAATACATATGAATTTTGTCAAATCAATTGATAATTCAGTGTGAATCTATCACCACGGCGTGTTTTGTACTACACCCCACATAAAACATGATATTATGTTCATGTCACATCGTTCTCTTACTTCTAGTAATTTAAATGTGCCGATTAATCCTCGTTTGTGATGATTCCCCATTTTTCCCATTTTTTAATCTGACAAGGCTTATCGTTTGAAAGTTGTCAATTATTTGTATACATACATGTAACTGGTTCCCTTTATTGTATTATTCCCCCTTCAGCCTAGCAGCGTAAGTATAGCTTCCTGTTAGTACATGGTATATGTCCGTTCGTCACATTTCATTCATTTTATATCATTCGAATTCTAATCACGGATGAACTCATCTACAGGAGAAATAAAAGCTTATTCTCATGATTGATGGACGTATGCAGATACCACACAGAAAAAATAACAGACTAATACTTTTTTTTCTTTAATTTTTACGTCAGAAGGGTTCAGAGCAATTGTTTCTCTGCCAGACGGATCACACGTAGCACAAAATACGTTTTCACACAAAAGGTGTTTGTTTATACTACAACGACTCTCCATGTTGGCATTATAGATATTCATGCTTCAGCAGGCCCTATAAATGATAATATACATTGAGTATTGTGTTTGAGGGATTTTTTCATAATTATGTGTGCACTCAGGTGCAACCAGACGGATTGCATATTCCCAAAATGTATGTACATCTTGTCAAAAGTCAATACCAACCTGCCACATTTCACCGGGTCACGCAATGTGAATTGCTATTCTTTTTACACCTTCTTTACAAGTGCAATGAACCAATCTGGGATATTTTAAAGGACGCGATAGGGCTTTGAATGATGTATACTGG
>JZLH01S0018546.1:0-11151 GCA_001188425.1 Eucidaris tribuloides | reverse complement strand
ATATTTATTTTTTTAATCGCATCGCATTCAAAATTCAATAGTACATAAATGTACAGAGACTTTAATCAGATTCAAATATAACAAATGTTGAAATAATTATACATATTTCAATGTAAGAAAGATGACTTTAAAGTGGAATACAAATAAATGACTAAGTACATGTGGGTTAAGTTAAACAGCATTAATATCGGTAAGAAATTAATTTTATTATATTAATAAATTATTAAAAAGCAAAAATAGCCTAAATAATTTATACATTCCTCATGCTGATTTCTGGTTACGGAATAATAAAAGAGTAAAATGTTTTTTTGAAGGTTCTATTTAGTTTCTACACTCTTCGCCGCTATCCTGCGATCGAGTCAAGAATAGATCTTTCAGATTTGGTGTATTTCCCAAATCAAAGGAAACGTGTCCAATATAAGCCATAGGCCCTAATCGATCTTTCTATAGGATTTTAACAGCCCATTTACTCTTAAATTATAAATATCATTTTTGTTAACTTGCATTCTTAGTCATCTCGTGAAAACAGACAAACAAAATACTTTAGTTTGTTTAAAGGCAGGGGATCTCTTTTGCATGCCTATACATTAAGATTGTTTAAATACAATGGCATTTTGAAGAAAATGCCATCTGGGAACATTCAGCAAAATATAGGAGCTATAAACTCGGTTTGAGCAGAATTATAGTGACCGTTAGACTCTGATCTGACTTTTTTTCTCGCGAGGTAAAAATTCCTATCATACAACATTCACTAAACGGCTACTGTTTTTCTTTCGCATTTTTTTCAAATTCTAGGTAATAAATGACCCCCAAATATCACAGACATGCCTTTCATCAGTAACCTAAAGGCATGGGTTATCTATTCCTGGTCTGCGGGGATGTATGCAAATGAGATCCACTGCCTTTAATGCTTTGTAGTTTAGTTTGCGTGCCATATTCGCCGTGTATATTTGTATATTCGCCAATATAGCTCGGTACAAAATACATGGCGACAAAAATTCTGTTTGGAAGGTATGCATAAATCGTGTTATGCCTCTTCCAGCAAAACTCCATTTGTTCTTGGTGATGCGAAATCGGCCAAATCTACAAACTATACGCGACACATGTCATACGGTATTTCAATATTCAGTGGCGGGGGGGGGGGGGGTTGGGGGGTTCTGTCTTATTTTTTTTCATTTTTCTTCTATGGTTCGCCATGGATTAACCCGGTTTTGCTAGTAAGATCAACGAGGGATCGACTTGTCTGTCAACGCAGCAAAGAGCGGAATTCAACAGCTATAATACCCAAAACTGTTCCGCCAGTAACACGGACAACTGTTTTACTCCGTGAAAAAATGACTTGATAAATGATATAGGGCCTATACAGAAACAAACAACCGACAAGGAAACAAAGTAAACGAAATGTGGCAGGAGTAGAACACAACTATATATGCTATCCCTTATAGGACCGTTACAATATACTGGTCTAATTGTGCCGATTTTTTTTAGTTTTTTATTGTTACGTATAGAACATAATACTGCAATATACAACGTAATTTAATAAGCCCCTGCTTTTCAAATGGTTTTAGCGTTACAAAGAATCTGGCATTCAAATTTTGTGGTCTCTTCATTTTCAATAGCTTTTTATAATTTTCGATTTACCTATTTAAAACGATTTGAAATAGGATAATGGGTTTATAGTCTATTTCATTCCTGTATATCGCCCTTGATTTTAAGAAGACAGATGCTTTTGCCACGCACAGCTGCGTAAATTTCAGAAATATTATTTTTCATCCTGATAGGTAAGCGAGTAATATCAATGCAAACACCACGTATTTGCTTTGCCTCTTTCACGATGAATAATTGTCGCCATAAATGCCAGCATTGAAATACACAAACGGTACTATATAATTCTATATTTATTCTCATATCTAATTGCATATTCAATCAACGGGCATTTGGTGTTGTGTATTTTGGGAATTGTTTGTCTTTCCAACGCATGCACTCTTTCTGGGCGATGGATTATGACGATTAGCACCCCCCCCCCCCCACACACACACACACACACGCACACACGCACACGTATACATATACACATACACACACAGAAACAAAATAATAATAATAATAATAATAATAATTATAATAATAATAGTAATTGTCGTTCACTTTATAAATTTAAGTTAACGCATTCTGCTTTCACAATGTTTTAAAATATATCAAAATTATACAGCAACTATTTCCAACCCATCCACAAGTATATCAAAATATACAAATAATGGTCTTACACCATGCTACTCAAGTTAATAACACAAACAAACATATTTCCATGACAAGTAAATAAACAAACATCACGCACGACTGTTTTTTTTTCTCTCTCTCTTATTTTCATAAGCAGCAAATAAATCCGTCAATTCATGTTACGTCAAAGCACAACAACCATGTCTTTGCATGGATAGATCCACAGAATAATGTTTCCTTGCCTTATTAAATCGCAGGAAAAGTGTATTGTATTCAGAACTGTTCATTAAACCTGGCCCTTTCTCAGGTCGAAATGGATTAAAGGAGTGGGTTGAAGTGGGAGGAGAAATACAAAGACATGCGAATGTTCATTTTGGCGAATAAAACTTGCATTCAGTAATTCAACAATTATATGTACATCACAATTGTAAATGTCAAAAACCTTTTCTCCCAACAGTCTGTTCACATATGAGAATCTAGTAAAGGTTCATCTCCCGGTGTGTCTAACCATATCGGACTAAGAGAGCGGAAGGGTGGGGTGCAGTTTGATTTTGTTTTGGGATTTTTTGTGTATTTGAAAGCTTTATGCCCCAATGTCATAACCCTGCAATAAATAGATTGCTGAATGTCTTTAGTTTTTTTTTAATTAATTAATGAAAAATCTCGTGGGAACACCCTCCAAAATTTTACATTATACATCTAAAGGGTTGAAAAAGGCTTTAAGGTTACATGTGTTATACCTCATCTTGAAAGAGCAGACGCAGCTCTTTCAGATGAGGTATTACTCGATATAACATTTTTAACCCTTTGGATGCTGTAATGTAAAATATGGTCAAAAATGTCGGGGTCCCCCCCCCCGACATTTTTTCATTAATTAATAAAAAAAAATCAAAGACAAAAAAAAAAGTTATATGAGTTATACCTCATCTGAAAGGGCCGAGTCTGCTTTTCAGATGAGGTATATACACATGTAACCTTAAATCCTTTTTTAACCCTTAAGATGCTATAATGTAAAATTTTGGGGGTGTTTACACGAGATTTTTCATTAAATATAAAAAAAAACTACAGACATTCAGAATCTAATATTGGCAGGGTTATGACCTTTGGGGGCATAAAGCTTTCAAAACAAAAAATCCCCAAACTAAACTTGGGCTTTAAGTTATAGGCCTACATGTAAGAGACAGCATGAGATGATATACCTACGCGAGAAAAATAATTACAAATAGGCTATAATCTGACACCCCCCCCCCCCCCAAAAAAAAAAAAAAAAAAAAAAAACACCCCTAGCGCTTTGCACAAGTAGGATGAAGATGAAATATGCAGATAGACTTTTCAAATTCCTCTTCTGCTGCCGACATAACTTATTATTGATCAAAATGGTTTTATCTGTATAGCCTAGATTGTGAGCAGGGCCCCTTGGCAGAGCAGTTGTTAAACTGAAAGGGCCACCCTGCTAAAAGAAAATGGAAAAGAATAAATTAATAAATTAATATTGAAACATAAGCCGGTCCTTGATAAAATACTTCAGCCACCCCCCCCCCAAAAAAAAAAAAATAAATAAATAAATAAATAAATGACGTATGCACAATTAAGCAATACAAAATAATCATATAATAGAAATATGTTTAAATTGTTTCCAGGAACTGAATCAAATTTGGGAAGTAGCGGGTTGACTAAGATTGGAGAACAAATACGTCCAGGCAAAAATCATATTTCACCAATGTCTGTCCCAAAGATCGCTACTTCCAAAGTTTTTAAGCAACAATACTACAATCGTCTAGACTGATTCACGCAGACAGACGTTAGAGACCCACTCGTCCCTTGGTAGGACCATGATAGGACTAATGTATGAGCAAGTGGAATGCTAGTCCTATCCATCAAAACACCAGTGCCACCAGTGCCCTGCCTGCTCCGTCATTGTCAAGCAGGGAGCCTGATTGATAAAGGTGTAACACACCCCCTCCTCCGGTACCCCCACCCCCTCCAATATTTTACACATCCAAGCGGTCATTGCATACAGCCACCCACACACAGAAAACGGAGAACTTGAACCACAATAGCTGAGATTTATCGGTAAGAAATGCAAATAGGCAATATCTGTCAGATTTGTTACTTCGTTGTAAAGGGATATTCAATCAATCATTCAATTTGATGAATTGATGTTTATTAATGAATGAACGGATAAACAAATTCATTTATTCCCAAACTGCTTTAAAATGTAGCATGTTTGATAACGAAGCTTTTCGATCTGCAACTCATTCAGGTTATCACGCAGATATGAACAAATTACAAGAAAAACCAACTATTTATTTATACTGAAAGTCTGTTAAAACAGACGCAATGCTAGGACAAACTATGTCTACACAAAAGAGGGTCCCTGGATTGTATGTATGCTGCTTCTAAGTAATTCATATATCAAATAAGTAGAAGACTAAACAACAACTAACTAACAAATAATTAAATTGATATAAATAAATAAATAAATAAAAGTTATTTGAAACAAATTGATTGAAAAAAAAAACACCAGTATTTCAAATCAACACAAACACACGATCCCATATAGTAGGGCTTCTTGCAGACCGCAGACTCTTCTCGGCATTGACCCTTCGTAGCAATGAACCTGAACCAGGGGGAAATCCCCGGCTTAACACGTGTTGATGATTTGTCTTCCCCCCATCCCGTAAGAGGATCCTGGTTCTCCCACCCCATCCCGCAGACATCCCTAACTCTGAATCCCCCAAATGCAGCACCCTTGACACGCGGACGCGACAACCTTTCCATCTTCTCTGCAAATCTTCAATCGAATCTGTCAGGCTGGTTTATGTCAAGTAGGCCTCATCACCGCCACACACCATTTTCGACTTGTCCATCAGGCAAACAAATATTATAGGCCTACAAAAAGTGCCACTTGATGATTGTCTTTTACATGTACACACCCCTCCAAACTGAATAAAATTAATGCACCATCAGACAACGGAATGGTGGAAATCTTATAATTGTACGGACAGGATCGAAAGCATCGTTTTAAGTTTTTTTCAAATATCTGAACTACAGAATTCTTTGTGCTATACATCAAGTGTCCCCCGATAAGCTCTAAAAATTAAGCACTGGAAAAATTACTTCAAAATGATCATCAAGCGTGCTGCAAAGGTGAAAATCCTTGAGTCACCTGTTTTTACCATACCCGTTTTCCCTCAGACTACTTTGTTCCAATTAACATATCGTGGCAAAGTTTGGCATTTCTAGAGTATTGATTTGCCCTTATCATGTAGCTCCAATATCAAGGTGTGACATTGTTTTTATTGACCTCCACAATATAAAACACTGTCTTTAAATTACTCAGATAGCTGACGATCTCATGAAAACAAAATATAGGCCTATCCCCTCTATCAAAATAAACATTAAAATGATGGTGCTTGTTATGGATTAAAATTTTCAGGTAGGATTAATTATCTCAATTTATTACGGAAACACGGTCTGATGCTTTGGTGCCAGCTGTCCTTATACCCCGACCTCGTTCCTTTTCAAAGAATTTTCATATGTTTAAAAAACAATTATATCTATGCGTTTGTCTCACGGGTTATAAAAGTAATATAAAATATAACTAGGAATGAAGTAGGGCTATGTATGTGCACAATTAGTAGTATAACGGTATCATGGGAGTTATAAATATTCCAGTGGGGAGTATACCTGACAGAGTCATACGTGCACCGACGGGCGACAAGTTAACCAGGTAAAAGGGGGTTACCCGACAGAATCGCACCTCAACCCCCCCCCCCCCTCCGGCCGCTCGCGATGCTCCTGAACGGTGTATGTTTTCGGTTGTTGTATGTTCTAAAAGTGTTTTATTTTCTGTTATTTCTATCCAAAGTTATCTAAGCACAGTTGCAGATCAATTTTTGTATGACCGCTAAATCCGTTCACCTGTCACTTCCGGTCTATAATTAGCTTTCGCAGGGAGCCTTGATTGTACTTGTTTTCTTCTCTCTTTTCCTATAATTTAGCGATTCTCATTGATGATATTGGTATTTCAGTTTTGATCTTATGATTTCTGGGGCGTGTAAAATTTACCGTAGCTTGACCGTTACGGTTATGCTTACGTGACGATGACGTCACAAATTCGGGCGCCTGATACAATTAGTGCACTTAACCTTCAGACTCGGTGACCTCAAGACGACCCTGTAGGTTGTAGAATTTATCGCGCGATCATACAATGTATAACAAACAACAAGTAAACAACAATATGGTACAGGCCTACATCTTCCGTTTGAACTAAATTTAACTCTAAAATATGTATAAATCAATAATAATAAATAAAAAAATCAAAATAAATGAATAAACAAATCATAGGAAGTTACAAAACAATGATAACACTAATTAGTTTTACTACCACTATTTCTACAGTGGCACATTATAGGAGGCAAAAAATTGATTAATCAATATAATATTTAATTAACATTGGATATCGAAAATAAATTTAGATAGGCCCTTGAGACGACTCCGTGACAGCAAATTGATGATACAGATTGCGCGACTTCAAGATCAAAGGAAAACGTTATCACTTTTCCTTGTTACTACGGCAACAAAATATTATTGCGATTTTGCAATTTCATATGCATTTTTATCCCAACGACCGCCCACTTGTTACTGATTCGTTAGGACCTAGCCACGAAATCCACTCAGTCCTTTGGAATGCGACTCAAGATGGTAGATCTACAAGAGTTGTTTCACTTTCTCAGAAATGTGGGAATCGAAGAGCCCTGAGATAGTGCAACACAAACACTGATGAATGGACAAGCGTAAAATAACAACCAGTCATACGTCTATGCGAAAATGGCGTCTGCAACACTAATGGCCTGCAGGGATAACATGATTACAGGACATTATTTAAAGAGAAAATGTACCCTCTAGTGATTTATGTCAACTTAAATCTGTTCTGGTTAGTTGATTCACGACTGGCAATGTCCCATTAGCCTAAACCATAACCCCTTACCTTTATGCATGATTAGTGTGATAAAATAAAGAAATGATAAGTTCATGGTCCATTATCATCAGTTTTGTCCCGATTTTTATCATTATTTTTTTTAGCTAAACGGTCACATAACAATTATCAAAATCTCTAAAACAGAAGCACTTAGATAAAATTGTTTGTTGGATGTTGTTGTAACGAGTAAGTTTAAAATTCATTTGATCTTTTCATTTCTTTTTGGTGAAATGTTGCTAAAATTAGATATCATTTCTGTATTAAAACAACATTCTAATTAGTTCAGAACTTCAGATTTCCAGTGCTTTGGAGTCTGGACAAAAATCCCCAAAACGCAAATCGGATGAACACGTAAGCGAGTACATGCAGATTGGAGAGTAGCTATTACAGAGTGAATTTAAAAATAAATAAATAAAACATAAATCATTCCACATCATGGCTATTGATGTTACTTTCCAAATAAAGTGGTTCACGGTCACCAAGGGCGTAGGATGGGGGGGGGGGTGCACTCGGGTGCACGTGCAGCCCCCCCCCCCCGCAGAGGCCATGAGTCCGCCCAGGCAAGCAAACGACCTTTGCACCACTTTTTCTGCTTTCAACGCCTTGATTACTCAACTTTAGTTGCCACCTCCCGAAGATTGGTAGCACCTCCCCATGTACTTTAGTTCCACCTCCCCAAGATGTGCACCTCGCCATGCCCAAACCAGCCTACGCCCTTGGTCACTTTGGTTTTAATAAAACTAAATAACTCGATCCATCATGCCACAGACATTACTTCAACTTAAATTCTAAAAACAACCGCAAAAATAGACGGGTGAATAATAGAAAAGTCGGTTAAGGACTTTGTATTTTTGTTGTGATGCTTCTATTTATTTATTTTTTTTTTCGGAAGGGCCGTTGTTGTTGTTCTAACTAGAATGAGCGATGGAAGCCTTGCACTAGTAAACGACCAAGGCTACAATCAGTACCAAATCGAACGTGTTAATTACGATTGGAATCAGACAATAAATTGAATTATTGGGAACCATGAATGATAATGAGTCAAAGAGACAACTTACGAAAAGTTCAATTTCATTTGATAAAAGGTCATAAATATTGTACAAGTTCTGCATTGATGCGGTTTATGACCGGGAGGTCAACTGCACAATATGAACGTGTAATCTGTAAATCGCATATTGATGCGTGAGCTTGGAAGTTAGTCACCCAAAACTTCGCAGAAAACAACTTTCGGACAATAGGACAGTTATAAATACATGTATAAGGGGATAATGATATTTTGATATGGTGCGTAGGACTAATCAATCGCGTCCTGACTGATATGAAGTAGAAGTTCATAAAAGAAATATTTGGTAATATGCAGGACAAATTAGCCCAAGGCCAAGTATACGCCAATGGTCACTCAGCGGGTCGTTCCGGAACGGTCAACAAACCACCGTGTTTCCTGTTCCTTCCAAAAATGGACAATTATTTCCAAAATGAAATTCCTAGTTATTCTTTTCAAAATTTCAGTCCATCCATGTCCAGATGCTGAATCAACTAAGGTAATAAAATCACCTCATTAAAATTGTTTTCGCAGGTATTGAACAATTGTCCCTTCGTAACTAAAATGGTATGCATACAAAGTAAGCAGATGGATTACAAATGCGCTCCAAAATTCCAAATATCATTCTGTTTGTAGGCCTATATTTTGTTGAGCGAGAAATATATTGTTAACGCATCCAGCGTTAACTTGCAAATAAATATTGATACAAATATCGTGTTACTTAGTGCGTTAACATCCAATACTATTATGCAAATATGGATGGCTATAAAGTATCAGTTGTTGGAATGAAAAAGCTATGGCAACTGGTCATAGAAAAGTTCGATTTACACAATGAAGACTGTTATGCTCTCCACAATCTACCTAGTCTGGCTTCTAGACGTTTAGATTAAACCATCCATGAAAAATCAAATCAAATCAAATCCTATGTTCAAAGGGAAATTGCTTTCTTCAGTCAACTGCTTGGATTCAGACTAGAGTCTTGATGTCCTATGGGTGCTTCAAACCCGAAGCAATACAGTTGCAGAGCCTGGAGTCGAGGCTGTCTATCATTGGTCTGAGTTCTAGACCATTCGACTTTTTCTACCTCCAAAATCAAGGCACTAGTCTTAGTCCAAAGCTGTTGACTGAAGACAGAAGTTTCCATACCAAAGATGGTTGGATCAAAACGTCTGGAAATCAGACTATTCTATCCAACCAGAAAAAAGGGGGCATCTTGGGCGTCTCTTGTCAGCTCAACTCAGCTGTCATTAGAAGTTAACGAAAACCTCAACTTCACTTCTGGAGAGTGTTGGAAGATAACCTTTCTATTTGATTTTCTGGGGAGGAGCCCCTAGGGTTTAGGTCAAGGTACCTTATAATCAATCTTCGACTGACAGAAACGGCAACTTTTCGTAAATTTTAAGGATTTTTTTTTTTTTTAAATACGAAGTTCTCCCTGTATTTGTACACCATTGTTGAATGTAAAGTTCGCTTAACCTTGATATGACAAAATATTTTAGTACGAAGCACGATAATTACAAACTTGTTGCTACGCATTACATAAAATCCGTAAATCTGGTAGTTAAGTAGTTTATGCGGCTTGCGCAAATTTTGATAAGTGCTAAGACTTAATGGTGAAGTAATAACATTGAAAATTTGAAATCGACAAACAAATTGCGCAGTTTTTGAACAAATCCAATATCCATTCACGGTAGTTATTAGTTTAACCACCAAAAAAAAAACTGGCATACTGTTCGATATGAACCAGTCCCATTGTTTGGTCAAAACATCCCCAATGTTTAGTTTGCCGTTTACGAAATCACCATGGAATTGAAATCCACACTATACCTTTATTTAACAATGAATAATTATGCTATACTTTAGACTCTGGGAACAACAGCGTGTTCGATATACGTGCGCGGCGTAATTTGTCCGAATCAAATGAAATCATTATCCAACAAAATGACTCGAGTTTCTCGTCATACGCTCGATTAAGTATGATGATAAACACATCATAAGCACGTCGCAAGAGTGCGTTCCCAGACAAGTTGTCACAACAAACATTGGTCGTATAAAATTTCCAACCTGCGTGGTAGCACTTGGAAAGCTGATGCTGTAAGTCATACCTTTTCAATAACACCAGAGCTATGTCAAGCATGTAAGTGTAACTGCAAGTCACAAACAATTGGTAAAATACGAGCATTCAACAGTCCTGTAATGTGATCATTAGCAAATTAGCATAGCCAACTTGGATTTCTCCTCTTCTATTTGTTAACATTTAGGCCTACGCAACCGTTGAATTGTATTGCAAAATCGTGTTGCAGCTGTTTCGTTTTTCGTAAAATGCGATAACGATAACGAAACAATATTTTCACCATGGATGAAGTCTACCTCCGTATTTTTACTTTAAACATTACTTCAAATAGAAAATTTCTTTTTATACTTGTGGGAAAACGGTCACAGAAAAATAGAGCTAAAAAGTAAGCAAACTGACTTTTCACATTAACCATGGGGGTAGAAGAGAGACTCTTCTAACCTCCACGCATAAACAAACTAATACTGTAGGCCTATCCTGTTCCAAGGAATATACAGTTTCATTTCGAGGACTTTAATTTACGCATATTATGTGTTCTCTTTACCCGTTCCCCTACTTTCTTGATCACTTTCTTTTCATTGACTTTTGTTTGAATCATTTCATGGTCTACATGACTAGTGACGTCACCATGTTGCTTGTTCCGGACGAGAGCAATATGCTGCTCCTCCAATGGTCTAAGGAGATGAGTGATATAACAAATCTTTGTTTCCACAACTTGCGTAACATATACCCTGTCGCCTAGGTTCACTCCACATGGACTCTGGAGTTCCCGCCACGTGGAGCTCACACCACATGACATGGAGTTCACGCCACATGGAGTTCACGCCACTT
>JZLH01S0018545.1:2753-15794 GCA_001188425.1 Eucidaris tribuloides | reverse complement strand
AGAAGAAGAGAAGATACATTCTAGGAGTCCAGTGAGCGTCATTGGTTTTACGCCCTCGTCTCTCTCCTCATAGCACATCTCACTCCTCCGCTTTCCTCTATTTCCCTCTCGTCACTAAATACGCATAATCCCACATATTCCGCTCCCCGCATTCCCTATCCCCTACCACCTTCTCTTTCGCCCCTCACCCCGCAACACAACCCTTAACCTAAAGTTCCCCTCCCCTTCGCGTTCTCCCCGCTCCCCTTCCCAGTTCTCCTCATCCTCGTCCTCTTAAACCCTCCCCATATGAAGAACTGCAGAGAGGGCAATTCTTCAGTAACGTCCCTCCCCCTCGGTCGCACTCAGAAACCTGGGCGGAAGGCAGCGCTCCCGCTCTACCCTCTCGGTCCCCCGCTCCTCCCCCGTACCCCCCGCCTCCATGCTCTCCCCATCCCCCCCTCCCTCCCCTCCCTCGTATCCGTCCCTACACCCTACCCATTTCCACACGTCCCCTCCCTCTGTGTGTGTAGAGTCTGTCTAACGTGCGTTATGTTTGTCGTTTGTCGTCTGTACTGTCGGTCATATCTGCTGGTGTGCTCGCATAGTGTGTACTTCTTGTGTGTACCTGTAGTGTGTTACTCTGTTTGTGTCTGTTTTCGTCCAGTGTGTGGTATGTGTAATGACATATGTCATCAGTTGTGTTGGTAATCTGTTATGTGTGTGTTTGTATATATTACAGGGCCCTATCATTAAAAAAACACGGCTCTGTGCTTCACGAAAGGGTTCCTGTAATTTCCCAATTTTTATAAATTATTGACACGAGGTTAAGCTTTGTTACTGTTAATGGAGTTGTTTCGTTAAATAATGATGCTATATTCATTATTTACATTGTTGATTTGATAAAATTTGAAAGATAATGAAAGAAAAAGCAATTAACATATGTGATATTTATAAAATTGCATATTATGACCATTTTGAATTTACATTATGAAATTTGTACGCTTAAACCATAGTCATTATAATTGGTAGATTTTTTGTTTACTATGCTAATGGAAATAATAAAATGAAAATGCAAAGTGAGAAATAATAAGAAGCAATTCTACAGCAACAGCAGTATTGAAGGGGGAAAATGATTCCACGGGGGGGGGATAATTCTCAGCTAACACGATTAATAACCTGATCGGGAACGCCTGATATCGCACATTGATGCACTACTACCACTTTAAAATAAATAAGATTCAAAGAGAACGTATTTACTTCAAAATGTTAATACTGCATAATTTGCTCCATCGACTTTGCGCGCTCAATGTTACATCCAGCGAGTTTTGATGCAGTACAGTGACCAGAACCAGGAACCCAGAACAAACACAACAAAAATTATTGAATAAACATAAAGTAAAAAAAAAAAATGAGTAGTACTAACGCTGGATACATATTTACATGGGTGCATTATAAGCACAATTTCTAGCTCGGTTTGCCTCAGTTTTCTTTTTCTTTTCCTTCCTTTCCTTTTTTCCTTCGTTTTTTTTTGGCCGGCCGATTGGGGGGGCACGTGCCCCCCCGTAGTTACGCCACTGTTCGTGACCATAATATTTTGGAACTTTTTTCACAATGAAATAACAGCAAGAATACGTGATCAATTATATCTACTAGTAGATTTACTGCTTTTTCATGTCGATCATTGTGACAAGACCCTCGAACAAAGATATCTTTGGTAAAAATGTGGACCTTTTCATTGGGGTGGGGGTCGTACAACCCTCCTGGCCCCCTTGCATACATCCATATCCTGGAGGTATTCGGCGTGTTTCTACAGAAAACTGTTAAACGGTATTACCCGTTAAGTATCCAGAATTCCTGAAAAACTTCCTGGCTGTAGAAACAGAAGCGATACGGTTTATTGATAAACCAAATTTAACCAAATACGGTTTATCATAACTTGCCGTGTTAATCCGTTTAACTTTTTAGTAGAGGAACAATGTTAAGGTTCCGTGACACTTTCACAGGGACAAAGGTTTGAAAGTGGTTTTGGATTGTCTGAAGGGTACTAAACAAATTTTGCGTGGGTAACCCTCTTCAAAATGTCGGCAATATTTGGCAGGGGTCAAAATGGGTCCTACAGGGGTCAAAATTGAACAATGGTCCAATTGGTTTGAATCATACACCAAATTACTTGTCTTGTCAAGCAGAATCCAAAAAGGTATAGTTTGTCATATGTCTGACCATCCGTTAAGCCGCCATGACCATAAATGTGGAAAGGTCAACGTACTTTCGGTCAAAGGTCAAATTCTTAAATTGCCCAAATTGATTGATTTTAATATCTAGGTATATGTTTTCTGGCATGACTAATTGAACTAAACAACCTGCAACCACCAAATAGTCAATCTTAACTTTGAAATTTCAAAAATAAAATATTAAGACAAGAAGCATAGGATTGCATGTAAATACAGATGCTGTATAAGCTTATGTTAAAGTACATAAACATGATTTGTGAAATTTCACGGTTAAGATTGCCTTTTTGGTGGTTTGAAGTTGTTTAGTTCAATTAGTCATGCCAGAAAACATATACCTAGATATTAAAATCAGTCAATTTGAGCAATTTAAGGATTTGACCTTTCACCAAAAGTGTGTTGACCTTTCCACATTTATGGTCACGGCGGCTTAACGGATGGTCAGACATATAGCAAACTATACCTTTTTGGATTCTGCTTGACAAGACGAGTAATTTGGTGTATGATTCAAATCAATTGGACCATTTTTTAATTTTGACCCCTGTAGTACCCATTTTGACCCCTGCCAAAAATTACCGACATTTTGAAGAGGGTTACCCATGCCAAATTTGTTTAGTACCCTTCAGACAATCCAAAACCACTTTCAAACCTTTGTTCCCGTGAAAGTGTCACGGAACCTTTTTAACATTGTTCCTCTACTATTTCTCAAAACGCACAGCGATAAACCGTATCGTGTCTGGCGGAAGTAGGGGTCACCGGCGTGTGAAATACGTAGTAGATCTACGGCTGTGATGTGACTGCATTATTTCGGACTGAAATGCGAATCCTTCGTGCTTCGTGAGGTCATACTAGGTTGAATTTTCTGAGTTCCGATTGGCATTTTATTGGAATGGGAGCTAATCGGAATATTCGCTCTAAGCCTCTAACTATAGAAATAGGTTGGTTTAACGGCGATACAGATTTTCGATTCCGGAAAAGATAGATCTAAACCGTTTTCCACTATTTTTCTGAAACTTAGTCTGTTAGTTAGAAACACGCCGATTGCCATGTGCTTCCACGTGGCGAAATGCAAAGATCGGAATTCGGGGGCTCTAACGTTCGTGCCGTTAAATAAATCTGAATAAATATCCGAATCAATGTGATTGTGAACCCATGCAAGGTTTGTAACCAATAACATTAACGTTAGATCTACAAACAGTAGGTAGATTTAGGTCTAACAACAGTAGGGTCTAACGTTAACAGTTAGATGTAACTTGAATGTTAGGCCTAAAGTTATATTTGCACCGGTCCCTCGTATCCAATTTTGTTTTCAAGGGGGGGGGGGGATGTCATCCGTGGCCAATCATTTTCGTTTACGGCCAAACAGCGAAGCGAAATTCCAAACGTTAAAAAGGCGTCGTCAGGTCGACGCGCGACGGGACAAGTTTTCGCGGCCAAATCTTGACGAAGCGAAAAGCCCCTAAAGTTTAAACCAAAGCCAAACAATAAAAAACTAGAAAAGTTCGACTGCACGCAGTCGATGGGTATCCTCCGCCCTGTGCACCCACTATGTAGGACCTAACAACCTAATTATAATCAACAGTCAGCACTCCTAACCAAAGTTATAGGTTTGACACAAAGTTCATTGACCTTTGACGCCTTGACCCTGAACGTTGACTCCTGTGACTCTCCAAAATATTGTCTTTGTTTTGAACCTAAACCGCCAAATTACATCAAACAGTGAGCACTCTTTACTGAAACTTATAGGTCAGAAAAGTTAGCATTTTGAGACAAAGTTCATTGACCTTTGACACTTGACCTTGAACTTTGACCCGCCCTGTGACTCTACCAAAATATTTGTCTTTTGGTTTTGAACCTAACCACCAAATTACAACAGTGAACACTCCTTAATGAACTTATATGTATAGGCAGAAAAATGGAATTTGATGAGTAAATTTCATTGACCTTATGACCTTGACCTTGACCTTTGACCCAGTGACTCTACCAAAATATTTGTCTTTTGGTTTTGAATCTAACCACCAAATACATCAACAGTGAGCACTCCTAACTGAAGTTATAGTTATTGACCCTTGACCTTGACCTTTGACCCCTGTGACTCTACCAAAAATATTTGTCTTGGTTTTGAATCTAACCACCAAATTACATCAACAGTGACACTCCAACCTGAAGTTTATTAGCCGAAAAAGATTTTGGGGAAAGGTCATTGACCTTTGAGCCCCTGCCTTGTGACCTACCAAATATTTGTCTTTTGTTTTTAACGCTAACCACCAAATTATTTCAACAGTGAGCACTCCTAACTGGAGTTATACTTTAGGCAGAATGGCATTTTAGGACAAGTTCATTGACGCGTTGACCCTTTACGGATTTGTCCGAAAATCTATCAATTCATCCTTGCCTAGTGGTCTCTCCTTGTTCCAAGTATCATCATCAAAATCCTGCCAGCGGTACTTCAGTAGATCTAATCTTGTTCACAGAAGTGTGGACGTCACGGACGTACGACCCACGGAACCCACGGGCCACGGACGTACGGACGGACAACCCGAAAACATAATTAATGCCTCCGGCCTCCCATTACGGGGTGGAGAGCATAAAATGTCGGTCAGGGTCGCGAGCGGGGCAATTTGGTTCGGCTAAATAATGTCCGTTTATAACCAAAAACCAGCAAAGCCAAAAGCCAAAAACTAACGTAAGAAACAACGGTGTCACATCCCATGGCCATGCATCGTTCGCCGGTTGCTGACAGCCAAATTAATCTATATCGCTCGTGGTCGTAATTAAATATTGTTGTATTAGATCCTAAAATGCAACTCATGTGTGCATGCTACATAACTGGGATGGATGTGATTAACGTTACCGGTACATCCCAGCAGCAGCAGAACTACTAAGGGCAGGCGCTTAAATGTGGTAGTTCGACAAGAAAACATGGGTGATTTTCGAACCCTCGGTGTTGGTGTGTTTACACTTCGACACAAACAACTAACACCCAACACACATTCCGAAATCACCCAATTACCAATCTATGACGCAAGGTCACCCTGTTTCTCTCGATAGAAAGTGAACATTATCAAAGACATGAAGTCTCTCTCCTTTCACAGATAAGCACATGTATAAACGTTAGGATCTATACGTTACACGTTAAACTCGTTAATCACTTATCAGAAATTCGTTGTCATCTTGAGTCAGGGCTGCCACTCAAATTTTGATTTCCCCTACCGCCCATGCGTATTTCCCATACGGACACACACTTTTCCGCTCTACGCCTAATTAACCAATATTTCCCATAGGGAACCTATGTTTTCTCCTACAAAATCGACTTTTTCCCTACGAAGTAGTTATTCCCTTAAAAACATCCTTGAGAAATGCAAAATATTTGATCACAATTTCTTCGGGAGGAGCACAAAATGGGCCGAAATAAATCGGATTCCTTGGAAAAATTCAGGAATATTTCTGAAAATTGTCAAAAACCCCTACATCCCCTACAAGATCATCAAATCCCCCTTACGGTTTCGCCCACGGAAGGTCAATTTTCCCCCGTAGCGTATCCCCTACCCCTACGCACGTCCAAAATCCCCTACTGGTAGGGATTTGCCCCTACGAGTGGCAGCCTTGCATCGAGTTCAAGCATCCCGTGGTTCACATTTAACGTTACAGTACACTTACGCGGACGAGCGTCAGCAAAATTGGCCACCTCGTCATTGAAAACTACAAATAAATTCGTCAAAATTATAACTATCGGGACACCTAACTTAATGAAATCGTTATCAAACAATTACATAATGATTTAGGCAAGGGAACTAGATTATATTAAATTACATAATGTGGATTTAAACTAGGTTTGGGAAAAAATAAAGGGAGCTAATTAAATCCACATGGTGCTCTTACCTCGCCGCCGCCGCAAGAGGACGACGATCATCATCCGGGCGCGGCGACGCGCGCTGCACGTGCAGCGTGACGCGTGCAGCGCAGCCAACGCAAAAGCGCAGCGCGTTGCTAGTCTTTATCAAGACACTTATATGCAATAGCTACATAACTTCATAACAATTTAATAGACAGTATGGGGGCGGGGGGGGGGTAAAAACTCCAATGATTTAGCTCCGAGGGGCTACAAAGACATACCTATAAGATATATCAATACCAAATAAATAAATCAATCAATCACACCTTCTGAAACATTTATGATTTTATAGCTGGCAAAAAATATGAAATCGGAGGTTGGGCAACTTTTTCCACACAGGAAATGTACCTCTGCTCCCTGTTCATTTTAAAATGACACTGTCATTATAAACAAATTTCTTCAGGTTTCATTTTGTTTCCTGACATCTGGCATGACAATACCATACTACTGCAGGCCTGGAAACATTTGTCTGATCGATCAAAACTATACTTGAGCTTTGAACTAAATTGCGAGACTTGCCATCAATCCCATCAATTAATTTACAATCATAATAGTGTCACTTTGTTGTACTGCCGTTTGTTTGATTACCGACACTGAAAACCTGGGTTTTTTTTTCACAATTGTATGGTTGCCCGAGCAACACCGTGTAGTGGAGGAATCGGGAATAGGGCAAAACGACAGCGACCGTTTGTTTGTTGTTGTTGTTGTTGTTGTTGTTGTTGTTGTTGTTGTTGTTATTGTTGTTGTTACGTTAAGAAGTAGAGGAAACATTTGATTCTCCCCCTCGGACTTGCTGATGGCCAATTTTTCTTTGTTTTCCCATTTTCTGCTCAATGTTTGTCTCCAAAAAAAAATTACGCGGGGAAGCGTCGATCGATTTTTCGAAGGGGGTGAGGGTACAGACAACGGTAAGAAAAATGTCAAAAATCGAAAAAGTTGTGTATGTACCAGTAGTACATTTTTTTTATGTCAAATTTAATGGTTTTCTAGGGCCTTGCACTGCTTTTTTAAATGTAGCTTTGAATTAAGTTTGATGAATTTTTAAGATTGTCAAAATAATTAGGGGCAAATGGATATGTTTGCTTCCCCCATGTTTTCATTCGGGTGGCAACTGCCCCGCCCCCCCCCCCCCCCACGCATCGACGCCCCCTGCCTTTAGGGTTTCTAATCTCATGAAAACACGCGGGGCACCGACAACCGGTACCATTGACTCCTAAAGAATCATTATAGCTTGAAGGCGGGCTTTTCGGATCAGGCCTCAACTTTTTTGTTTGTCTCATCCCCCGACTAAACAATATGTCCTCTGTAAGAGTGGTTGAGCTGCATTTTATTGAATGCATTATATTATTTTTTTTTTTATTCCTTGTTGTTGTTGTTGATTTTTTTATTTGTTATAATGTGATAATTATTTGTTTATGTTTGTGTATTTTGTTGATTCAATAAAACACACACCGAAAATAAGGATAAGAACTCACTTGCGCCAGGCGATCGACATTTCCCGAGCCTCAATAACTTCCCTCGTTGCTATGAAGTGAAGGAGTTGGGATACGACCAATGACCTATTACGTCATGGCACGACCATTTATACCCGAATTCCTTTGATGTCCACGCCCCATGCCGAATAAACGTCACACGCAAGCGAGCGAATATTTTCGGATCCTCAGTAAGTGCTCTCTGCTTGAGGAAACAAGATTGCACACGACTATTTCTCCCCATACATGCAGATGGAACGGCTTCTTTCACATACGCTCAAGTCCAGGTAAGACGCCACTCTCAATCATTCATGTAAAAATATTGAATGATTCATATTGAGAATGATGCATACTGTCTCGTGAACTTAAAGTATAGTGTGGTTTTTCTTTTTTAGCACACTTCAAGATGTTGACAGCACTGGATTGTGTCATACAATTAATTCGTTTTATTCAATGTGGTCAGGCTTCTTACAGACATACTCAAATGCTAATTTTTTCCAAAGCTGTTACGATTTCGTTTTGAAATATTATGATTATCACTGTTTGAAGCTTTTCCGAATTTGAGTACTTTATACGAAGACTTTAGAATTAAAAAAAAAATGATAAATACAATTATTCTGTTTTATTCATGTGCAGGCTTACAACACGCACATTGAATCATCGTAATTTATCCATTGCTGTTATCAGATTTCGGTTTTGAAATGTTTAGATTATCAACTCGTTTGAACTTTCGAGATTTGAAGACTTTATAAGACTTTAGAAATGAAAAATAAATAAAATTATGTCGTTTTATTCAATGTGCAGTTACAACCGATATTTGAGTTCAGTGCGCTAATTTATCCAATGCTGTAATCGTTTCGTTTTGAAATATTATGATACAACTGTTCGAAAGATTTTAGGAATTTGAGACTTTGGGGCATCAGTTGCGACAGGTATAGCGATGTGACAATACAATCATGACAGTCTCCATTGGGGTCTGGCCAAGTGATTGTAACCAAGTCATTTTATTCACAAGTCAGTCAAGTCGATTCATTTCGTTCGGCAAGTCAAAATCTAAGTCTGATTAACAAAGTCAACAACATAGAAAAAATTGTGCCCCTGCAAAGATAAACAACTCCGCAAGTCTTTGCTGTGCAGATAGAAAAGTTTATTCAGATGGTACCGGTTGAAAAAGAAAGAGGGTAGCATAATTAATTATGGACCATGCAAAGAATAAAAGTTTTTAAAAAATATTAACAAAAACCAAAAATACCTCACTCATAATCATGCATACATGTACATCAGTGTTGTAACCAATTCATTTTTCTTCAGTCAAGTCAAGTCGCAAGTCATTCGCTCACAGGGCAAGCCCAGTCAAGCCATTTGCCCACAAGTCAAGCCAAGTCGTAAGTCAGAAAAACTTGGGGAATATAGAGTCTGACTCGAGTCCAAGTCACCGATTCGAGTCAACAACTCTGGGTCGGCCACCTCAAGTCGACAGACGTCACGTCGACAATGCAACTCATGAATTTAATGTGTGGCTGACTGTTCAATTATTGACCATTTAATCAATGCCTCAAAAGAGTTGTTGTTTAGATTAAAAATTTGATTTGAAGTCATTAATGGTTTTGGTAAGCCAGGGTTATTACTTCTAAGTCGATGTCTGCTGACGACTTGAGGTAGGCATTGCATGGCCAGACCCCAAGAGCCTGTTTCATAAAACTGTTCGTATAAGTTACACATGACTTTACGAACGAGCGGTGATCAGTTCTTGCTAAATGAATAAGAATGTGAGTAGTGTAGCACCCAAGAACATGTTCCAGTCGTTCCTATACAGTCATGCGTAACTTTACAAACAGCTTTATGAAACAGGCCCCTGGTCGACTTTCATGTGGCTATAATCGTTGTTGAATATAATAATTTAAAGAAATATATACTACACATAACGTTGTTTAAAATATTTTAAACAATTGTTTACCATTATTTAAGCCTGTCACTCTACCAACGTTGTTTAAATTCTTTAAACAACCGTGATTGTGGAATCCGTCTTTTGAACAATATTGGTTAACATTTGAACAACGCTGTTAAAGAAAAACTGGCGCGCGCATACCAAATTAACATTGGTTCACAAAACAGCCAAAAAATGGAAAGTATTCAAATAATTAATGTTCTTGAGTGTCATTCTATCTCACACGAAAATAGTTCACAGATTGAGACAAAATGAAGATGAGCAATGTAATATTGACAAATACCCGTACATTGTATCTGTACGCTTTTTTCTGGACCACCATGTAGTAAGTTCAAATCCACCGTAATATCTGAAAACAAAAGCTTTGCTTTTTGGTTTTGTTTTCATCTAATCAGTATGGCGTTTCAAGATAGCTGTAATACCAGAGTAGTCGCACATGGAATCGAATTAATCTTGTTTAAAATGTTTTTTTTTTTTCATAAAGACGAGAAGGAAAAAAAAGATTGGGAGAGGAGTATCGAGATATATATTTTTTTATGCACGTCCTCAAACCTACCCTCTCCTACTAAAAAGTATTGCAACATACAGATATAACGCATACATTTTACGTTTTTGAAGGGTCTTTTCTAAAATATGTCCTAACTCCATATTAGTATTGGAAAATTACCAATTTTTTAAAATAAAATAAGATCAAGAATATACTTTCTCGTTCCTTCTCCAAAGGCGGGAGAGATTATCAATGCAAGCGCGCCCTCGTACAGAGGGATGGAAGCATAAATTTTAACCCCTTTTTTTGCATCCCGCGTAGGGTGGGGTGTTAATTAACAACTAGCATCGTAATTCGTCTCAATTACCAATAACGGTTTTAATGGGTTTGGAAAGACTTCCAGCAAGCAAAATATGTCACTGATATCCTCTGAAGGGTCTCAGAAAGAAGACCACGCCGCCTCGAAGACAGAAATGAGGCGCCCCCCGCCCCATCCTATCTTCATAGAAAGTGAACAAGGAGGATAAGGCTAACCCATAAAAGATAATTGGGGGCTTTCCTTGCATCATTATATCCAGTGTACCCGAGAATCTCATCGACAGTAATTTTAAGATGTTTACCAAGATTAGTAATAACTGCCTTTAAAATAGAACAAGAGTAAGAAATTATATCTTGAAGAGTCTTGTTTAAAATAATGGCCCTTTCCCCTTGTCCTGTCTTAGAAGAAGGAGTCACTTTCGTCTTCGAGGGGCGTGGGGTCTTACTTCTGAAGACCCCCTTCAGAGGATCAACAGTGACATTTTTTTTTGTTTGCTTGGAAAGTCTTTCCCAAACCATTAAACATCGTTTCATTGTAATCTGAAACCGAATTACGATTCATGTGTTAATTAACCCCGCCACCCCTTGGGGAGCAAAAACAGGGTTAAAATTTAATGTTCCATCCACTCTGTCGAGGGCGCGCTTGCATTTGATAATCTCTCCGCCTTGGAAAAGGAAACGAGAAAGTATATTCAATGATTTATTTTAAAAAAAAATGGTAATTTTCCAATAAAAACGGATTAGGACATCCATTTTAGAAAAAGACCCTTCAACGTAAAATGTATGCGTTATATTGTATTTGCAATACTTTTGAGTAGGGAGGGTATATATACAACCAAATATGCCTGTAATTAATTGCTTGCGCACTAATAAAATTCACAAATAAACTTATCATTAATACGGTCAACTGAAAGATATTTATGTGTTATAAAAAATATGCACCTTGGCCACTTTGTTCATATGAGCTTGATAAAAAAATGTATCGAATTTATGACTTTGTTGACGAGTTTGAGAAAATTCTGAGACTCGTAATTCCGTAAGCACTTTAATTGACACGCATTTTCTTCTCCTGACGCCAAATACCATCAATTATTTTGTCAATAATTTATGGCCCCGAGTGGGAGGCAACTGTCATTGACATTACATTTACAAAGTGTACACCACGTGCGTGTGAAAAAATAATGGGGAAAGGGTATTACATAAGCTCGTGCGTATGAAGGGTATATATTTTATTAATAATACTTGTTTATATCGGTAGGGAATACATGACAATACGTGTTTAGGGTATTCACGTTTTCTTAATTCAACTTTTACACCCAGTGCTCATGCACCTGGCTTTATGTGTTGTCATAGCAACGTATACAACGGAAGATGACTGTGGTAAAGTCGTCACGGATGATGGGCAAGTTAAACAGCAAGTTCTAAAATATGAGACGGACCCTAATAGATCTTTTGGAGGAAAGAAACGTGTGTTCATTGCCAGGTATATAAACTCTTACAAAAAAGTTTGGAAATCTGAGTTTGATGGATTATTTCTACTTTTACGTTGTAGTAATCATTCCATACATGGTACCATCAGCAAGATTATTTAATTTCCTTCCAAAATGATACCGTACTTCCTATATGATTATTCCAGCCGGGAAAAGGCAGTATTTAAAAATGTGGGATAAAGTGTAAATATTGAAAAGGTACAAAATGGCCGGTGGTCATAAAGAGTCAATAAAGAACACGTTCTTTTGTATGGAGTTATGTCTTTGTTCTCAGCTGGTCAGACATGAATGTTAGTTTTATCAGGAACCCCTGCAACTACAACTTGTGTTGTCTTTGTTTATTATGTACGTTTTTTTTTTTATTATTGTCCAATTGTATGTCTAATTACTGTTAATTGTTTTGGGCGTACCCACCACTGGCATTAGCTTCTCGGGTATTCTTCATTCTTCATTACTTATATCAATAAAATGTCGAATGTATACATTATATTTTCCAGCTTGTATTTTGTTTATCTTTGTAAAATTGTTTTATGAATGAAGAAAATAAATATGATTTCAATCAAATGTTCATGACTTTGAGATTAAAGGCCTTGTAAAATGACCCAAGTTCGGTAAGTCAGTGTTGATGAGTGAGTTTTCCAATGTCTTTTGGCATTATGTATTGTAACACGAATATTATCATGTTCAAACAAACGTGTGCACAAGCAACCAGCAAACAAACAAACCAAACAAAAGCATGTATGAGCATTTAAATGAAGTGGCATGGGCTTCCTTTGAAACTGACATTCATGTCTGACCAGCTAGAACAAAAGACACAACTCCATACACAACAACACGTTCCTCATTGACTCTTCATGACCACCGGTCATTTTGCAGTTTTTTAAATTGACACTTTATTCCATATTTCCAAATACTTCCCCTTCCCCGATAACACAATCATACCAAGTAGGGTATCATTTTAAAGAAAAAGAAAAATCCTTCAAAATCCTTCTGCTGGTATCAAGCATGCCTTGTTTGTTTCTACAAGTAGGGAGAAATAATCGAAATTCAGATTTCCGAACTTTTTTTTGAGGAGTGATTATTGAGATTCAAAGTTCACTGTTGCACTGGGATCAAGATTCCACTGTTCAAACGTAGGTTCCTAGTCGGAGTAAATTTTTATTATTCAGCAATGAAAATTCCAAAGATCTTTATCTTATCACGACCCAGTCCACACGACGG
>JZLH01S0018539.1:0-10384 GCA_001188425.1 Eucidaris tribuloides | reverse complement strand
AGTCATGTGCACATCCGTAAGTTTTTAAAAGAGTACAGTACACACTTTAGGTAGTTTGTTGGGCGGGACAAGAGATTGAAGCAATTTTACGGGCCTGCAATTGACTTTGAAATGTAGGTATAAATACAGGCTTTCTAATACTAGTACGAGGAATTAATACCAGGGATTGTAATTGAGAAATTGAACGGTGACCCGCCGTTTTGAATGCCCTCATTATTTCAAAATGATCAACACGCTCTTCACTAACACGGTTTTGGTTACGGTACATTTCAGAAAAAGACTTCATCGCTACCATATGCGCGTATTTCTGTCAAAATGCGATTTAGTTACCTTGTATGGATTAAGAAAATCTTTGCAATGATCCTTTCCATTTCTTGAAGAACAGCCCATAGTGATTAGTGTACTACATAGGAAAATTGGTGAAACTCAATGACAGCAAGGCGTAATTCACGATGTATCTATTTCGATACAAATTCAGCCGACCGTTTTATTGCAAATTCCGAAAGATTTGTAGGTACAGCACGCTCTGTTCTGCCTGATTGATAATAGCTAAGGTGTGTATATCTTACTGATTTCATCAATAAAATGAGCTATCCCGATGAACAATTCTCATCTTAGGAACATAGTACATAGATGTATATATAGGAATGAATGGATATTTTACAATTAGAACATCAACACAAAACATAGTTTGTAATTATTAAACGTCTCGTTCACTGAAAAGTATCTTCGCTATATAAAATAATCGTTTTGAAAGAGTATCAAAAATTGTTTTGCTAAAATTAATAAAGACAAAGCATTAACCAGACAATATTTTGCGAATTGTGTGTAAGCACACCCCCCTAAAAAATAAATAAATTGATGTTGATTAAACCAAGTCGCACATACTTGCACAGCAAGCTGGGAGGATTTCAAACGAAATAATCTCGTTGCAACCTTAAATTAAACATTATTGAAAATAAGATTGAAATTTAAAGAGTTTATTGTCTACATTATGGAAATTTGTGAAAAATACACATAAATCTTTTATACAGTAACAATGATAACATTCAAATATCAACATAAATCTTCTATACAATAACAAAATAGTTTCAATCTATGAAATGATCAAATTTAAAACAATGAGTATAAACAGTATTTGAATGAAAAAGGGCAATTTTCGCTCAAGAAGTCAGAATATGTCTAAAGCTATCCCCTAAGAATTTTCAAGAGGAACTTACAAATTAGTGCTAATATACCATTACATACAACTACGGCAATTCGCGTGTCTCATCGTCTCGCCACCAACGTATAAAATTTGCCTCTTTCAATTCCTGTACACCTCGTGATTTAAACTCATTTTTTCGTCTCACTTTTGGGTAATATTTTCGTTTTAGACAGAGCGATCTCTGATAGACCGATGAAGAATAAAAAGCTGAGAATAGAAAAGAAAATAATTCACCAATCAAAGGGCAATGACAGGATTGGAAGAAGTTCAAAAGTGCCTTGAGTTTAATTGAGGAGTGTAGAATAAGTAGTACTTAAGTCACCTTTTGACGAAATTGAGTTAGTGATTGTTTTGAAATCGTAACATGCCGTAAATTTTTTTGACAAAATTTTGGACAATTTGACCCGTCCCTAGTAGGGGTCAGGGGAGGGGTCAACCGGGGTCAAATTTTTAACTTGGTCTAATTTCTTCAAAATGTATCTCAAATTACTCGACAAGTTACAAGGATTAAGAAAATATATAATTTATCATGTATTTTGTGCTTTGTTACTGAGATATGGGGTCACTTCCTGTCAAAGGTCAAATGAGGTCAAATTTAAAACAACGTCCAAATTTAACAAATTGCATATCAAATTGTCCGTCTTACAGAGAACACTCCATAAATATATACAATTAAGTGTTTTTGACATTCATTTATTCGAGAAATGCATTTGTTTTCCTGACACCCTTGTTTTTTTTGTTGTAGAAGTATTTAAGTCCACAATATTGTTTATTGATTATTGGAAATCGACAAGTGTGACAATGTTTGTTTTTGTCCTATATTCATCTTTTATTGTGTCAATTAACTTCAGCAATTTTGGATGTACAACTCAAACAATTGTAATCTGCAGACAAATTTGACAACTTTGAGCCTTTGTTTCTCAAAAGTAGTATTATGTGACTTCAGTACTTCTTATTCTACAGTCTTCATGTACATCAGCATTTACATAGACGAGACTACCGCTGGCATAAATTACATTGAATCATAGAGTTATGTTATATAACTCTATGTATTGAATATGTTTGAGGAAAAGGAGGACTCATAGGTCAAAACTGAATTCCAGAGTTGCCAAAATAAAAATTGGAATTGATATAGGTACACAATTATCCTACTTTCTGGTCAGATCGTTAAAAAAAAGTCACAGCAGAAACATTGTACAGTATACTTGCTTCCAGAATCATTTAGACCTAAGTTTAGGACTGCGTCTAATCCTGTTATTTGCCTATAAAAAAAACTCCAAGATTTTCCAGGATTTCGGGAGGGTGAGGGGGTAGTTTCGAAATCACTTTCGTGTTCATCTGATCGTTCAGGTTCTCTCGTGCATTCATGCACTGTTACACAGCGACGTCCAAAGTCCTCGTGGTATTCCACTCTCAGTAATTTGGCGCGAATGCTTTTCGGCGCCGTCACATCGCAAAGTAAATTTCCACTTGATTTGGTGATTATATCACTTATAATACCCGAACATGGAATGCATTTATGATTGGCGAACACGAACAGAATAAAAGCAAGAACGAGAGAACAGTGGGATTGAATATCGTGATGAACAAGGGGTGCAGCTAAAGGTCAAAGTTTCGAATAAATTTGACAAATAAGCAGAACATTATTCGCTAATGTTTCACTGCGGCTATCTAGATGAAAGTAAAGGTATGAAAAAGAACTTGATATGTTTTGCACTTTGCACTTCCTTTTGTTTTTTGGTCTGCGGGAGGCACTATCAGGTGAAAGGGAAATGACGTGAAAGGTATTTAATATAATGAAGCCATATTCTTAATTAGAGGCAATATCAAGCTACATTCTGACCTTCAATTTGATTCACTTTTTATTAATTCACTTAAGTGTACTATTAACCCAGTTGTTGTTATCGTGCTTTCTCTTTATTGTTAAGATTAATTCAGGTTTGTCTTATAAAGAAGTTAATTTCGCTTGATCAAAGATGTACATTTAACATTCGCATACCCTTCATCCTCCTCTTTCTTTCTTTTCTCCTTCCTTCCTTATTTTCTTTATTTCTTTTTCCTTCCTTTCTCATTCTTCCTTTCTCCCTTGCGCGTGGGTTTATGCATGGTCTGTGCACAATGTGACAATACGTACATTACTCATTGTGTTTACACCTTCGTTTTCACACTCTCTTGCTGAATACATGTATACGGAAACTTTCATGATACTAATATGGATATATTCAACAATAAACGGGTTTCTGCAGGTGTGTATAAGCGTTGCCGCGTGCTATTTCTACATGTCATGATTACAAACATATCTTTGAAATGTATTATATATGCCAATAATAAATCGTCAAATATGACCATTTCCATTTTTCCGGTCATATATCAAAGTCATAATTTCATCTGCGTGGGTTTAGTTTTTTTTCCGTTATGAGAACATGAAATGAAAATAACCATGAGTCCAACTGTGACATGTGCCATTAAATAGTATTCCTCAAACATATTTCTTTTCCTATCTATGTCACCGGAAACAAGCATTGGTGCAAATCGTGACAATTTATATCACGAATAATTATACATCTGCATGAAATAATGATCGCATATCGGAAACTGATAAATCAAATTGACTTAACTCGCTCTTTCAGCAATTTTTTTTAACTTTTCTTATTTGTGTATAAATATCATATCAGATTCACAAACGTATTGCATCATATTTGTTCTGTTAATATATACACATGTACATGTATTTTGCGTAGAATTAAGTAAACAGGAGTTCAGAACCAGCGCAGCTGTATATACAGATAGTAGCGCTATATATATTTATGTTTATTATTATTATTATTATGCACATTCAATGATATACTATGATACCATGCAGAAAACAGATAATAATTAAATTGATGTAGGCACATGCTCTCTCTTTCACATTTTTACAAATGCCCCTCCCCAAAAGGGCATATTTCATGTGTGTCCTGGAACCACATTTCTGGTTTAAGTAAAATTGAAAACCATTTAAAAAAATAAAATAATACTAAGATGTCCAAATTGGTTCAGAAGTTTTTGTGTTATAGTCCCTTTTTCCAGCACTGTCAGGAACATTTGCCCATGCATGCAGAACAGAGAAGAAATAGGTGTTCCGTCTGGTACCATTGATTTGGTCCCACGGCACGGGATGTATGTGTTCCCACCCCTTCATATGGTGTGGTATGTTCTTTTATTTCCGTCTGATATACTACAAAACAAGAGTAAGCCTACAATCATAACAGAATAAGCGTTTGGACAGCCTCATTCAGCGAGAAGCCACTCAATGCAGTATGTCAAAGTTGTTTTAAGGAGGGTTCAGCGACGAGACTTACCCAATATACAGTGATGTGTCCGAGTCCAGTAAGTCCGAGTCCGAGTCCAAGTCCGAGTCCGGCCTTTCCGAGTCCAAGTCCGAGTCCGAGTCATGAACCTTCGAGTCCGAGTCCGAGACCGAGTCCGGCATGTCCGAGACCGAGACCGAGTCCGAGTCCGGCACATGTGCAAATGTATTACATATTAATTAATTAGAAACAAGTATCTCATTCAAAATATCCGTAGGGACCTACTTACTACAGAATCATTCAAATGAACCAGCAAATCATTCAGTTTCCAAAAAAAGATAACAAACCCACAAAATAATTACAAGATGATAGTATGTAGTTACTTTAGTTTTAAAATTACATGTAGTTTATTAAGAGAACCCTCGTATCTGTGTCTTTAAAATGCAGAATCAATCACTTATAACATTTTCACTTGTTTGTCAATACCCTCCTTGTTCTACATGTATAAGCAAAAATCCCACAAAACCTTCAGTATGTGGAAATGTAGGCCTAATATGAGAAAACATTTTGCTAGATTGGATGAACTAATACATAAAAGTGTAATTCAGCCACACAATTGTCTGTAACTTGAGTTACCACTTACCGAAACATCTTCAAAGAAATTACATAATAAATTTGGAGATCACCAGTACTTGATACATTTAAAAAAGTTGCAAGGTATCATCATTTCAAAGTGCTTGCGATATTCAACGACAATGTTCAATAATAGTGGCAGTGACAAATTTCACATTTTTGCTTCATCATTCTTTAGTTTGTTCAGAAGATACAATTTTATTGATTGCTTGGGCAGCAAATTGTCTATGTGTAGTGTAAAGTGGTGTGTATGTACACACATTATGTACTACGCATTGCAAAACTAGAAACACGGAAGAACAGTCCAGGCAGTGGACTGCTACTGTTGATCCGATTTGCCTGAAATTATTTTAAGTGATTTTATATTGAAAATATTGGGTGAAATTTTGATGAAATTTTAGCGAATGGAACCTGAGATATCCGTTTGGATACGAAACTCAGTTTCGGCAACTGCAGTATAGCGCCAATATGCCCCGGTCTCGAGCCAGGACTCGAACGCCGAGTCATCGAGATCAAGCCCCGAGTCCGAGTCCAGACCGAGTCATGAACCTTCGAGTCGCAAGTCCGAGACCGAGTCGCGGCAAAAATGGACTCGAGTCGTCTCCAGAGTCCAAGTCGGACGAGTCACACATCACTGAGCCAATATAAAACTGCAAATCGAATCAAACCATCAAAATTCATTCGATACTTTAAAAATGTAGATGAATTGCTGATGTCTTACATAATAAGTTGATTGTCATTGAATATGACTTCAAATGAGTTCTACCAAATTTGATAATGGATATCAGTTTTCTAGTGTCCATATACACGCGTCAGGTAAGCACAATGGTTCAACTTACAATGGAGCACAGTTTTTTCCAAGTTTTTTAAGACTGAGAACCTGCAAGCGACTAGTAAAGGTTTAAGAGAACGCTTCCCACATTGAGAACCACCATCCTTAAAAACAATCTGGGCAAATGCTGAAAGTACCAGGAGCGTATACTAGCTT
Organism: Eucidaris tribuloides; assembly: GCA_001188425.1. Taxonomy (NCBI): domain Eukaryota; kingdom Metazoa; phylum Echinodermata; class Echinoidea; order Cidaroida; family Cidaridae; genus Eucidaris; species Eucidaris tribuloides. Next base: position 4,266 of record JZLH01S0018539.1, on the reverse strand, counting down.
GAATCACGTACAGCAAGGGTAATTCTGGCATTGGAAGATCTGAATACAACTTTACAGCAGTTATTCAGTAGCTCCAGTAGCATCCTAGGAATACAATAAAAAAGTATTTTGTAGGAGAAATGGTTTGGGGTTGCCTTCTGTAGTTGTCAGTCCCTTCAGACTTGCATATCGTCGGTATAGAACCAGAAGGGCGTTAATGCAGAACCTGTTGAGAACCAGAAGGGCGTTATCACTGTGCAAAGACAATGGCATTAACGCCCTTCTGGTTGTCAATGTATTTAGCATTAACGCCCTTCTGGTTCTATACCGACGATATGCACTCTTGCATGATGCACATCAGACATCAACTGACTCAACGTGGTTTCCCTTCGAGATTTGAATTCTTCAGATGGTTGATATGCCACACCAATGGAGATGGCAACCATTGAGGTGAGTCAGGTTTTGCGATGGACGGCAAGGTAAACACGCAGATAATACCGTTGAATCTGCTCCTACAGGGCATCCCCTAAAGGCGTATGGTTTGGCTTTTGCGGGATTGGCTAGGACATCGGACCCTCTTTCTTCCAAAGGAACATGAATGGTAACATGTACCTTCAGAAGCCGAATGAGGATGTGGTACCACAGCTGGAAGGATACTTTGAGCAACAGGCTCGCAGGACTTCCCGTGGACTTGGAGGGTTCAAGACGATGCACTCGCTCATCATCTTCTTCTCGCCGGCCGCAATAGCCTGAAAGAACTCTGTTTGGAGAAAGAGTTGTTGCCCTGAAGCATGACACTGAATGACCACCTAGATCACCAGACCTCGCACATCGTGATTATTTTCTCTAGAACTGCTTAAAAGACAAGGTGTATGTTACTCCGTCTGGTGATCTCCAGGAGCTGCAAGATTGCATTTGCGATGAAGTGGTTGCCTGGTGCAACAACCTGGATATGGTGACACGGTCCGTTTAAAACATTGTCTGTCGCCTCGAGTTATGTGTTGAAAGCAGGTGGTCATGTAGAAGGTTTTGGCCGTAAAATGTAACAGAAATGCCCAATTCTTTCAATATACGAAATAACAAAGCCATTTACGCTTTGATTTAAACACTTTCGTTGAAAGTTATCATTCATGTCAGTAATACATATAGTTCAATGTTTCATCATGATAACACTCAGACTTGGAAAAAGTGCAAGCTATCATTTTTGTTGTCGTCAAGGCTAGGTCATACTCAGTCATGCATGTCATTTGTTAACCCAATTAGGTATCAATGGAAAGAGGAAGAGTTGTTCTTTCCTCATAACCAACATAATATGTTTCATAGCAAACAAATGTTAAGGTATAGGCCTCTTAAGTTGGATTACCTTTTTATATGCTCTGTGAAAATTATATTCATAATATATTATATTATATTGTGTATAAAAGACATTATATTTCCAGTAACTGATCAGTTTCGACTCTTTTCCCTGCTTTTGGTCTAACTCTCCAGTCACTGCAATAACACTTGATTTGTAGTTAACGCGAATGATTACTGAAAATGGCCATAAAACGTACTTGCCATATATTCAGCATTATGTGGCCACGATTGGTTGGCTGATTTCGTTTTTACTTTTAAGCTTTCCGAGGTTATTTTTACGATGCAAAGGAGCCGCTCCGTTATTTAATCTGCTCAGATGAGTAGCACGATTTTTTGTCGTTGTTCATTTTGACTATTGATTTCTGGCATCTGGGAGGCTCATGAGCACTGTCAAGTGAAATTTCATACGCATACAAACATAATTTGGTTTGAGCACCAATATCGTATCACTGTCAAGATTAGTTTATATTTGGGACGTGATCAAATCTATACACTCGATTTAATGGTAGTAATATAGCATTGCTGTCCACAAAAACATAGAAAATTGAATATAATAAAAGTGTACGTTATTGGTGTTTATTCATATTTTTAATGGTGTGTATTAACTTCCGACATTAAACATCAGGAATGTTTGTAATTTCTAGTCTGAAAACTATGTAATTACAAATAATTATTACAAAATACTGCTTCTTCATATCTTCATGCTCTAATGATATTTTATTTTGCATATTCTGTTTGCGTTATGCCGATCTTAACGTAACAGAAACAAAAGAAACATAAAAGATTCTAGTAATTTTTATTTTCATGCAGGGCCCGCTGGTAGAGCAGTCTTTGTGACTGAAGTAGTAACCATGGGTATCATTGTTGTTATTATTATCATTATTATTATTATTATTATTAGTAGTAGTAGTAGTAGTAGTAGTACTATTGTTATAATTACACTAGTATTATTATCATTATATTATATTATTATTAATATTATTACTAGTACTACTACTACTACTAATACTACTACCACTACTATCCTTCTGGAAGGTAAAGGGTATGTAGACAGCGTAGCAGTACTGAGCCTGATAAAGAAGATAAAAAAAAATCATTACTCAATCAAATTCCAGTAGGCCAAATTTTTAATCTTAATATACATTTACAGAAGACTATTCGTACCTGTGAAGCCAAACTCAAATTTGCTTCATTACACGGTACTTAAAGAAACCACCTGTTTCATATAAAAATAATGGACTGCCATAGAATTGTCGTGCGAGATACTCTCACCTTTGGGAAGTTGTTCGACACTCTAGTCGATTAACAGATAGGCCTTTCGCACTCCAAACAGCTGTGATTTCGAGAGAAGTCAGAAACTAGACACACGTAAAGGTTTAGAATTGCTAAGTTACTATGGATTTTTTGCTGGCAATAATGCAGATGCGCAAAGCAGGTTATCGCATTCTCGATTTTTTTTTCTAGCCGAATGGCGGAAGAAGAAAAAAACGGCAAGGAAACGTTTATCGTAATGTAGGAGGAACGATTTTGCTTGGGGTCATTTAGAATGAGTTGAATGTTTTGAAAGAAGTTGTAGTTGTAATCCCCCAGAACCCATTAATACGCCTGGAACCAAGTAGAAAACGATTCTCTTCCATGTCTTCTGATCTCTTGTAGCGGTTGTATTGTTTTATCCAGTTTCTAGGTATTTCTTTCTACCCTCGTATTTTATTTGTTCTCTTCTTTCAGGAGGCATCTCAGGTTTTCAAGAAGATATTACTTCATTCCAAAGTCAGATCTGTGTCAATAACATGTTCGATAATGTTTAACCAAATTGTGTTAACCCCATTTTAACTTAATGTCTTCTTTTTTTGGAAAACGAGTACCCAAAGATCTGTGGAGAAATTGATACCATGAGATCTGTTTAAAAGGGTATGCGACCTTATTGTTATTTTTACAGAAATCCTTGGCAGTCCAAAGTCAAGAGGGTGCAAAGTTATTGGGCATGCATGATATTGTAAAGGTCAAATTGATCACCTGTACAGCATTCCATACTCTGCTCTGTTTCCACTCCAGTCAGCCATGTGCCACTCATTTACATGCTCACCCCCACAGCTTATTCCTTCTGCCTACCTTCTAACTAGTTTTCTATGAGTTACTTCAGGATTAGTTGCCTCGCCTAGATATCTCATGTCACCTGTTTGTCCATTCCATTATATAACTGTTCATTCATTTGGATATTACCTTATCACTGTTCATTACTTACATATATCTCCTTATGTCACCCTCACACTTCCTTTTCCATCAATGGCTATGTTCTGTTTAGCCTATGAACTATGACCTGACCTCATATTACTTTGATTGGTTACTAGGCTGTGGTGTGATAAGATTGGCATAGTTTTCCAATATTGTTTGCTTTTGCTGGCAGAGAACAGTGAAAATAACGATCAGTTTTGTTTATGGCCCTTCTTCTTTTTTGCTTTAGCCGAGTTGTTTTATTTTTCACTACGAGAATTTGAACGTGTTTGCAGTGGAAGTTAGTTGCGCCTGAATTTATTTCACTTCAATGTATATTTCTCTAATCTTACAGTCTTTTGAAACCTTGCTAGTAGTCACAGACATGCTGGACCCCGCACTTGTTGCATTGTCATCAAGGAGATGATAGCAATTGGGGTTATGTGCCGATAACACAACCAGGTTTTACCCAAAAGGTGGTAATAATCAAGCGAAACATGTCGCAATCTTAGTCAGATTGTTGGCAATCGAGTGTAGGCGTAGGTTTATCCGTTGAAAAAATGGCGAAAGTTTGGTGAAAGAAACCATTTAAACTAATCTGCTAACATAACTAATAGGCCTTCTAAGCATGTATGTGTAGAGCTGCCACGAAATCTGTTTCCAAGCTGCATTTGGCAGGGCAGCGATATCCCCGTCTTGACGTTGTTTTTGATAAGC
>JZLH01S0018537.1:23248-44957 GCA_001188425.1 Eucidaris tribuloides | reverse complement strand
ATACAACTCACAGCTCACACAAGTTCATGTGTGTGTGTATGTGCATCTATACACACACAAACACACACCCACAAGCACACACATGACATTAATCAATATTTATTTATTCATAACCAAGTGAAACTACACCATGTTTAGTACAATTACAACATTACATTGTATACATTGTTGTAACAAAACATAAATGTGTGAACCAAAACATTGCAATACTAAATTAAAGGTTAATGACATGATTGGGGCTGGTCCTCAACTTGGGGTGAAACTATTCTAGAATCAAGTGAACTGTGCAAGGATTCTACTGTGAAAATTTTGTAGTCAAAAGTTGACTCATTCTAAAGTAACTTCCATCAGAATGCCCAAATCTATTGTGTAGCTCTCTATGACATCTAATTCTATCAGGCCCCAAAAGAAATGCTAGTACATGTAAATCTGTTCAGCCAGAAGATATACTCCAGCTGGTGTATCCATTGTATATCTTTCAACCAGTTTGGTTCCAGAGGCATTTTGTATATCTAGAGACAGTGATTTTCCTTTTCAAAAAATGGTCTTTTCCGTTTCTGAAAACCTGTAATTCCATTTCAACTCGATCTAAAAATTCCATTTTGCCATAGAAAATATATACAGCAAAAACATGAATTCCATTTCGCAAAGGTGAATTCCATGAATTTTTACATAAAAAGTATAAGAAGTTAGAACGAAACGGATTTTCCGTTTGATTTACCGGTAAAACAGAAAATCACTGTCGCTATATTTCTCCCAATCATGTCACTGCCCTTTAACCCCTTGGCTATGGGAACCAGATGTACCATGTGTTATCTCTACAGGAATTACAGAATCTCAGAGGCATAAGGTTAACCAACTTTTCAGGATTACTATGAAGCTATAAATACACACTGTAGTATTTCTGCTCCAAGTGTACGCGTAAGCAGGGTGGGTGTTTAGGGTGTTCAAACACCCCCCTTTTGCAAAAGGGGGGGTAAACGCCCCCGAAATACCACCCTTTTCTCTGGAAAATACCTCCATTTTTGTCAAAAGGAGGGTGTTAAAATCATTGGAACACATGAAATAAATGGTGATTTGTCTTAAGATGGCCAGAAAATTTAATCGTGCAAAATTTTTTCCAAAAATGTGTTGTCACTAACCACTCCCCGCGAGCGACTTATCGGCGGCGGGCGTGATCGGAAAAAATTTTGAACTTTGGATTTGGAATGAAACTGTCATCACTACCACCCACCCCACCCCCGCCACTGAACGAGTTGTCGGTGGGTTGGCAGAAAAAAATTAGACGTGGATGGACACCACCCTTGGCAAAATCCTGCCTACGCCTTTGGCTCCAAGGGTAGGTAACATTTTCTTTGCATACAGATGACTCAGTCTCATTTACAAAGCAGGTGAAATTCCACCCTGACGTTATGTTTCTAAGCCTGATGTGTCCTTGATATGTTGCTCCACAGGTAGCTCAGTTCCATCATCAACAGCTTGGCAGATTAAATGCTGACCTTTTGTGTCAGATTCCTACATCACATGACTTCTTGATTCATCGTCCTGTCTGTTGTCTACATCCATGTTCTTCATCTTTCACATGAAATTTATGCAAACATCTTTTCGTCCCACTGTCCTAAATTTAAGTCTTACATGCACATTGACTGTCACTACCAGAACACTTTCACATACATTTATCTCTCTGATCAATTTATTAACTTACAAGGGCACTCTTATAGTGAATGCATCCTGTGCATGTCTATATTATTGCCTTCACTCTCCTCCTTTTTTTTTTGACTGTAGCAGAATACTGACATCTCAGAAAATTATATTGTAAGAAGCACGGTTCATACTTAGGCAGTGCTTCAACCAATGTTGGATGAAAGCCTCTAAATCAATTTCATCACTTCTGTTTGCCTGCTTATTCTGATTCCATGTTGGTTTTCCATGTTGATTGTGTTTTGTGTATGTTATCTTCATTCTCCATCTTCTGTGGTCTACTTCTTCTCTTGCATGTTCTTGGTTGCCATTCTGTGAGTTTTTGGCTCCATCTATTTCTTGTGGTCTCAATTAAGTGCTCTGCCCATCTCTACTTCATTCTTATTTTTCTCAATGAAACTTTGACTTTTGGTCTATTGTCAAATAGAGCATTCTTCTTCCAAACTCTGTGTTGTCTCAATTGATGTTCCATCTAGCCAGTTGTATACAGGTTTCTGCTCCATATGTCAAAGTTAGTTAATTATGCACGTGGTCAAATATAACTTTTCTTTAGCTAAGAGAGGTATTTCTTTGTCATATCAATAATTCTACATACATATCAAACATTGTCATTTCCTTTATACTTCCGATATTAATTGTTTTCTGTAGTAGATGCAAATATTCAGTCTAAAACAAAGCTGTCATTTAACAGCCGAGCTTTTCTTTTTAGATACTCCTGTGTGCAATATGAACCTATTTTTTGGCAGATGTACAGTGAAACCCACCCATGTTGAGTGGCCCACAGAGGAAACAAAATGTGACCTTTACTGACAGGGTAAGTGCTATAACAGGTTTCAACACATATATGCCCAATTTGGTCTCCATGGGAATCATTAAGGTGACCACTAGAGACAGGTTTGCTGTTAAGTCAAGTTATGGCTGTACTCTGGATACATTGGGACAAAGGAAAGTGCCCTACTGCCCCCCCCCCACCTTTCCCCATATTCTTTGTCTGAGCAGATTACTTCAACAATATATGCGCAAATTTATTGTAAATATATGCAAATATGCTAACATTACCTTGGATTGCCAGAACCAACCTATAGGATGGGAAGAAGTTTAGCGCTCCATACCTGTTTGGGACTGTGCCTGACAACCTCCGCAGGGTAGGGGTCACCTCGGTTTACAACCTGACCAGGTTACGGGAGGCAACAAGAGCAGAACAACACAGAAACATTATTTTGGAGAAATCACATTATTCAGTAATTAAAATGAGACTATCCAAGAACACTGGAATAGATAACAAGAGCCCCGGGCGGGCACGACGCTCACCTGAGGTCTCACAACTCTCTATGCACCCATAGAAAACAACATCACTTATTTTCGGCCTTGGAGCCTGAATATCTAGGCACCACGGTAGCAAATAACCAGTTGACGAAATTTTGCATCCCCTTGCCCTATAGCTGATTTCGTCAAGTTACATTAAATATCTAACATCCGTTTTTATAAAACAAGGCCGCCCTAGTTTTAACATTTGACTTTACCTACTTATTAACCTTGACCTCCAAATAAACCATGAGGTTGCTCTGTTACGCATCTACCATCCAAGTTTGGTTACAATGGGCTTGTGGTTAGAAAGTTACCTAGTTTGGGCCCTTATGGGCCCTGCCCCCTAGGCCCCCAGGGGGGCCTGGTGTACCATTCCACGAACCCTCTTTCCCCTCCCCCGAGGATCATTCCCACCAAGTTTGGTCTAAATCCATTGATGTGAATGTGAGTTATTCCTATACGGCCATACCCCCAAACTTTTGCCCCCCTTGGGGGCCAAACGGAGCCACCCTGGGCATTGTCATGAGGAACATTAATTCAGCACATATAGAGGTATCTACACACAAAGTGGCTTAACTCTTTGCAAGCTGAATTAATTCTGAGTGGTTTATAATGACAATTGTTATTTTAGTATTTTCTTCAAATCTTGCTTTCCTTATTGGACCATTGATACTGGTAATTATTCTATAGATGTTGCTTAAGCATTATGGCCATTTGTTACCTTTTCTTGTACAAACGTAATAGAGGAAACTAATTATTACGATTGTTGAGTTTAATTGTACGAATGTGCAAAATTGCAACATTAGCATGCAAAGGGTTAACTAAACTATTTCTGGATCTAGAGAAGAAGATGTTTGAAAACTACCTACTTTTGGCCCTTTAGGGCCCTGCCCCCGGGCCCCTAGGGGGGCCAGGTGTACCATTTGAGGACCCTTGAATCCCCACCCCCTAAGGATCATTCCTGCCAAGTTTGGGCCAAATCCAATCATGCATTTTGAAGAAGAAGCTGAAAATGCATAAAAGTTTACGCACGACGAACGACGCACGACGAACGAGGAACGACGCACGACGCATGACGCACGACGCACGACGCACGACGGACTACGGACAAAAAGCGATCGCAATAGCTCACTTGAGCCTTTGGCTCAGGTGAGCTAAAAAGGGTATGATTGTTTCCTTGCAATATTTTCCAACTAATGTACAACTCCTTTTATTTTACAATAATTAATGCATTGCATGATAGCATGAGGAAATTCAAATAATAATAATATTGGAAGATTCATAATCAAATTGCAGAAAAAGGCGATCAGCGTTATTTCTCATCATATCTTATTTATACAAATGGTTTATCCAAATCTGTGCAAATACTTAGAGTACAAGAGCTATATTGATATTTCAAAAGCAAAAAAAAATGTTTATATGTTCTCACAATGTGCTCCCTTCTAAAACTCATGATGTATACATGAAAGTAATACAGGTGTCAAATTGTTCCATCTCCCAAAGTTCGACTCACAAGTATAAATCTTCCATATTGTATAATGGCTCAATTTGTTTAGGAATTCAATACTGCAAGCTATAAAAATAATCCAACATGACAAACGTTCAAACATACTAACATTGTAAGATGCAATACAACCCAACGATTATGCCTTTCATGTTTACAATGGTTAAGCTAACGTGTTATATAATAAGAGTACATTGAACTGACATTCCCGAGTATAGCTGAGAGACATTAACTAACATGATACATACGAGATGCGCATTCAATTTGTTTCATAAGAGAGGACACAGAAACAGATCAAAGACAAAACACTTCCGTTGACATTTTTAGGTTATACAGCTTCCTGATATTTGATAGCAATTACCATCATTCAAAAAGCAAAACTATTCAGTTAATATATCTATAAATATGTTTGGTCATGCATCCAGGCATACTCTGACATTTTATTCCAACAAGTCATTAACATTTTGATTTGTCTGTACATATTTGTAGTAATCAGTGTGTGCATACATATTACATACCTGGTGCCGACATATTGTCATGTGTAAAGGGTAGGCCCTTACAACCCAGGGGCCTTTTGCATGATATGTAACTTGATATTTGGCAATGTAATTCAATTATCATCTTACGCATGTAAACACATATGTGATCTTTCAGTTGCTAGCTTGTCCTTTGTTTTTATAATTTTTCCCGATTGTCTTTTGTCTGTTTTGTCTTGTTTTGATTGGGTTTTATTTTGTTTTGGTTTATATTATTGCATGATTGTCTGAATATATTTTCTATTTATGTAATCTTAAATGTCACTGTAATACTTCCATGAACTCCAAGGCAAAACGGCAGGTTGTGAGTCACAAGTACACTGTTTAATTGTATTTTCTTTGGAGATGCAAAGAAAAAAGAAGAAGATGATCATGAAGATTATGGTTACTGTCATCATTACTGTGATTCTGATTATTATCATTATGATTTTTACTGCAATTTTTTAGTCAATAAAAAAAATCAGCGTTTATTTGGCTGAAGGCACGAATTAAAATAAACTTAGACTGAATTGAACTTGATTCAAATAATTCATATCATAATTTTCCACAGTTGACAACTTGTTTCATTAACTTCAGTCCAAATCAGAATCATTTCACATTATTTTCTTTCTTGCCTTTTTTTTTGTTCTTTACTTTTAACTTGATTTGGCAGGTTAATGACTTGTGATATGACTCGACTTGACCCACTGAAAACAATTTGATTTTGATACAATATGCATTCTCAAAAAACCCATGCAAGATATCTTGTATTCGGTCCTTAATGGGTTAAGAAAAAATAAGTTGTACTGAGACTTGAGAAATGATGACTTGTTCACCATCTCTGCTATCTCCCATACCCCCACAATATTATTTAAAATGAATATTCAAATCAGAATTTGATTTTGAAAACTACTAGCAATACTGACACAAAAAAGTGCCCACCGGCTATAGGTATATCTTTACAATTATGACGCATGTTTAGTTTTGTCAATGACATCATGTTTTTAATAGACCCAGTTCACTTACAAAACTATTTGTGTTTGAAACTTTCCGAAAGCCACAAGACCGTACTTTCTGATACAATTTATTTTGGTGACCCGACATTTGCTCTGGCAACAGTTGCTCTGGTGACAATATCTCAGAAGGCAAGGAGTTCGGATTAAGGATGCTATTGGGTTTTCAGTTCGGAATAGGGTTAGGGTTGGGGTTAATGGTTGGATTAGCATGGTTAGTACTGAGGTTAACCCGTAGGAGACGACTTGATTTCACTATAACACACATTTTCCATAGACCCCAACACGAGTTAACTCGTACTTAGTCTCCAAAGGGTTAAAGTATACAATAGTCATTGGGGCAAATGTCACAGGAGCAAATGTCATGGAACCTTTATTTCATCTTGTTCAGTGGTGTCAGTCATGGGATGTGGTGAATTTTTATTTGTCATTAATTAAATAAATTCTGAACCAGGTGCAACATGATGATCTGTACATTGTTAATAACATCTTTTAAAAAAAAATACTCCCCCAAGAAGTATGAGAAAAATTATGTAATGGTTTAATTTACTCAAATATGGTATTAAAAAATATATAAATTTCTACTGTTCTATTATTAAGACTTCATTATTGTTCTCGTAATTGAGTTTCTTAATGTGTTTTGTAAGTTACAGTATGACTGTTTGAAATTTAATGATAATTTTGTCCATGATTACAAAGAGGTGGCACAATGTGATTTGCCAAACTGCACGAAACTTAGCACAATTCTTTTCCAACACGGCACAAAATTTAACACAACTCTTGGATGACAAAAGCAAATCAGATGATACATACTCTATCAAACAGAATCAATATTCGGTGTCAAAGGAAAATGGCAAGATTGGAAGTAGTGTTTAATTCACGACACAATGATACCAGCATCAAATAAACCGTTTAAAGTTTCTACTGTAAAAATCTCATGGTCAATCATTTCATTTATGTTATACGATCAGGAAATGCTGTGATGTTTAAATTTGTTGTGTAGCTTTCCAAGGGCCCAATTTCTTTAACACTTTGGGTGCTAGGCTAAAAATTTAGGTGTGTTAACCAGGGACAGGATTGTTGTGTACTCATCTGTATAATCTTTCAAAAATGCATGATCAGCTCATCTGTAAAATTCCAAATGCTATCGAGACAAGACATTTTATCTCAAGTAGTTGGTTTAACGTGACTTCATTTTATGACAAAATATCATTGGTAGGAATTTTAGTGATGTTTATCATTCATATTGAAATGTATGGAACTTGATAGTGTGCTCGGCGAACCGGTGCACCGAAAGTACCTCATTGAGGTTACACATGGGCGTACTGGTGCACTGTTAGCACCCAAAGTGTTAATCAATACTGACAAATAAATCAAGGGCGTAGGCTGGGGGGGGGGTGCACTGGGTTCCTCCTAATAGCAAAAAAGAAATTTGCACCACCTTTTTTTGCTTTCAATGCCTGATTTTCTCAACTTAAGTTCCACCTCCCTAAGATGTGCACCTCCCTGTTCTACCTCCCCGAGATGTGCACCTCCCCATGCCCAAACCAGCCTACGCCCCTGTAAATGCTTGTTTATCCTCAATAAAACAAATGCAGGAGACAATCCTTCCAGCCTTGACTAGTTAGAGCATAATATTGGTTATACAATTCAAATCATTTGGTTCTTGAGGCACTTTTGACTTCTCCCAATCATATGACCGCTCTTCAATGGATACACACCTTTTAAGAAAATGTATTCAATTCTTTTTTCTGGATGTATTATTATTATTTGGAGAGGTGGAGGTCTGTGATCTTGGTAGAAGCATCTGTTTCAGAAGATCATCAATTTCTGCATGCAGTTTGGAGTTTCAAAACAAACTTAGCTGCAGGTATAAACATCACCTGCTAAGCAAATTTCTACTTACGGACATTGGCAAGGAATGTGCAGAGAAGAGAATCACAACATCGTCTTGAACATCAGCTGGGAATTTGGAAAGTTCTTCCTCTACATGTCTGCTAAAGGCCTGTTGAACATAAAATTAAAATTGAAATACGGTTAGGACTATATAATGCAATCATTATTAGAGTAACAAAGCATAAATGAATAATCATGTAGGGAATAATTCATTGTGTTGATCTCCCAATAACAAAACTGTTAACATTTATTTTTCAATCTGGGAGATTTCAAACAGCAATCAGGGACAAATTTATAGAATTATTATTATCATGTAGTAGGTTCTTAACAGGGAGAATGTCAATTTCAGTAAAAAAAATTCATCTAGTTTCCCTAGTAGTATAATATGTGACCCGTAACGCCAAAAGGAGCCACAAGTCGATTTTGGGGCCCACTTGTTTTTTGCCATATTCCAAGCTTTATTTTGGTATATTGCATGTTGCATAAAAGTAAGTTTACCCAGAGAAATTCTTCTTCAAACAGGGAGCTTTCACCGTATCACAAAAATCTAGTTTACGAGAAAACCACTGTCAAAGTGCAGCGTCCGTTCAAAATGCGAAACCGCGATCGTGCAGAACTTCTGATAAAACCGAGGGTAAAAACTCCCTAGCAACGATACCGTTTGCATTGCTCAATATTCTTGACATTTTGCATTTGGCATTAATAGGTTTGTAGAAAGTGCTATTTTACAGTTTGAATGAATTTGATAAGATTTTAATGCTCGTTTGGTATTTACAAAAAATACATTAGGTTCTTAACCCTCTGCGTTACTTCCATGCGGTGCATGTACCTTGTGAAGCAGGTCACAGGTGACCATGGATGCCAGACACTTGGGGCACTTTAGGGTGAGAGATTTGGCACAATAAATTTCCACAAGTAGTAATAGCTTGTAAGGCGATTGTTCATACTAATTTGCCAAGTTCGGGATTAAATATACTGAGATTCGCAAGGGAAATAATGACTTCTTATTGTCTGCTACATCGCTGTGTAATTGACGAACAACTGCGCCAGTAGTCTAGAGCACGCACTGGAATTGGGGCCCCCTATAATTAGCACGCCGACAGACATGACAGGGACCCGCTTTCACTTTGCATAGTTAAGATTCTTTCCTCTTAGACGGCCCCACACGTTTAAGAGCCTATTCAACTAGTGAGCCAGCTTTTATGCATCTGTAACAAAAGAACAAAAGAACCTGTAAAAGTTTTAATTGATTGTGCGAAATAGTTGTCACTGTCCACATACTTGGTGTACTAGTAGGGATTACAAATTACATGGATAATGAAAACATGCATGTCTTAACTCTAAACCCACCAGGTTACAAATTCTCTGGCGCAGCGACTACCTTCTCACGCTGCATCGACATTTGTACTTACTCTGTTGATTTAATATTGCCGAAAAATATTGTGAATCTAATGTATGAATGCTATATTAAGCTATATAAACATCTAGTATATAACATTCGCTAATTTTAACATCTAAAAATGTCGAGAAAAAAACGGAAACTGCAAACAAATCAAGAATATCATAACAAATCAAGTTCAAGTTAAGAATAGCTCGTCAGTTTGCGCATTCGGAAAAAATGGAATCACATCAATCATGATAAGTCACGTGACACAGCTCAGCCAATGAGCAGCCGTCTTGCGTTGCTAGGGGCGCGGCCTAACTGACTCGGATTTTCTGTGTGTTTTTTTCTTCGCGAGGTCGAATGGAAGGCTCTCAGAAAAACATAAATATTACCCCTTTTCCGTTCATATTTTGATCTGAAACTTTCGCAGGACATTAAAGACACTTTGAAGATTTGATTTCAGTAAAAAAAAAATTGACAAATTTGAACTGTTCCGACAATTTTGCTTATTTTCTCTAAACCGTCCGTTGCGACTTGTGGCTCCTTTAGGCGTGACGGATCACATATGTTCACATGATTTATTGTGGATGGATTAAAGCTCAGTGACATGATTGGGAGAAATAAAAAATGCCTTTAGAATCAAACTGGTTGAAAGATAAACCAGCTGGAGTGGATCACCTGGCTGGAAGGATTTGTCTTGAGTTTGTTTACTTACGGAGAATTAAGCATGAACACGCCAGCAGTTTAATTTTATCGGGGCACGATAGATTTAATCCCCATAGAAGGCTACACTACAAATCTTTCTCTTACAAGGCATACTGATGGACATTATTTTAAAATGAGTCAACATTTGACTACCAAATTATCACAGTAGAATCCCTGCATAGTTTACTTGATTCTAGAATACTTTTTACCCAAGTTTAGGACTACCCCCCATCATGTCATTTACCTTTAAAGTTGATATAAGAAGGAAATCAAATAAGCATAATTTGGGCCTCTAAGTGAAGTATATCATTTATACCTGATCATTCACGTAAAAAATAAAAAAATCATCTAGCTCTTGTTCCGTAATTAAAATGGTCCTAAAGTAGGCTTCTCTGAGCTGAAACCATCCACGACAACAGGGTCGGTGGGGTGTACCGTCACGTCCATGCATTTCCTGCTATTCATTCCGGAATGTTCCACAGATAAGTTAATACCAACACTGGAAAAACTTTTGCCAGATGTTTCATTCAAAAGGTTAAAACTAAAAAGAATCACCAACTCTATGTTCATGTTTCACCTTGTTTATATAGTTTATAGTATGCATAACAATTTACCATGCTTAAATTGCTGGAATTGTTTGTGTTATCAAAGGTATAGCATTATTGTATTTTCATCATGTTTTTTTGGCGGGGCGAGTGTTGAAAATACGGACGTGTTGTGAAAGCATTGGTAATGTGTACACTGTTTCGAAAGTGATTCGGATCGTCTCGTACGACGACAAGCAACGTCTCGCGGTACACGTGTGTGCGGCATGCATTTTTACATCAGTCTAGGGCAGCAATAAGTTTTTGGATCTGAAAAGGCCCCGGGGAGGATTCATGGACACGAAATTTAATCAGGACGACCTTATTTATGGATTTTGAGGAGCTTTATGAAGAAGATCAGGATGTGATGACAGGGGAACAAACAGCGGAAGACGCAGGACGATATACTAGTAGTTTGGGACGATGCAACGAGTACGAGTGGGGAAGACGATGGAGAACATTGGTGAAGAAGGAGTCTGTCGAGGATGCATGGTGACTTCCTGCAGCCAGGGGCGGGAGGAGTTTGGGAGTTCGCTGGGCACGTACCCATTGATTCAGCATTACGAGCTATGAGCCGTTGGCGTTCGAGACGAGGAATGTATACGGTGCAAGGTAAGGCAGGCCACCAGACGCCGGCGCCGTTGTAAGCTGCCGATGCCGTACGTTTCGAAGCGGCACATAGCCGCATCACGCGCGGATGAATATCGTTTAATCACAACAATTAACGTCGTCAGCTAGGCTATAATATACTTCTGACAGCTCAGAAATCGTCATAAAACTTGACAATATCAATCTTTCTTCTTCAACGTATTCAGCTGTTATATCTATTTATACCATGTACATCAGCAGCTTACAGCATCACGATTAATCAGTTATTATATGGTTATCATAATATGCTTTGTCAAATTCAGGTTCTATCTCCGCGTGTATGCAAACTGTACATAATACACTGAGTTTTTGGACCTTGGACTACTCGTTTAAAACGCTACAGAAATCGCAAATTTTACGACTGTCAATGATTTTGTTGTGTATATGAAGTTCTTCAACGAGCTTTTCATCTAAATAACTAACTAATATATGAATCACTTATCTTGAAATAAGATTGTATAGTTCTCAAAGGAAAGGCATTTTTACGAAACGTTGTACACATCGCATCACAACCATATCACTGCACTAAAACAATCCCATGACGTGACGTCACCCGTGCACGTCCGTGTCTCTGTGTGTGAAGTGGCGTTTCGGAGCTTGAGATTTGGGTTGAGTTTGGGCGCTTAAATTTGCTATTTCCATCATGTTTTGTTGACTGGACAGTGTTCATTACTGTTTTATAGGTTAAAAGCTTTCTATTGATGTAAAAATCTCGCTATTTGTGATTCTCTTCTTATATCTTCTTTAAGGATGAAATATTTTGCAAATCTACTGTGTACTGACACAAAAGCTAAGTCGCTAACTAGAGGACCACACCCTACTTGTAAGATATGCAACACCTCCACCTTCTCTTACTGGGGATTATTATTTTGAAGGAGTGTTTCAGAGTCAAAAATATCTTTGGTGTCTGTCACACACTAATATGCTGTCTGAAAAGAGGGCTTGGATACAAGGAAATATTTAATGTGGAGGTTTATGACATTTTCTTGTACAGCAGGAATATCGAAAAAATATTGTATTTATGTATAATTCATGAGGCCTAATTTCATGCCAATTACAACCTCATTGGCTAATTATCAAATATTATAATATAAAACGTAATGTGTGCATGTTGGTTATGGAGAAAACTTCAGTGTGGAACATGGACTGCTGGAAATATTTTTTTTACCTTAAAAATTAAAATAATTAGTCAAATTGATATGAAATTCCAATAAACAGAATTTAAAAAGTATAGAAAAACGGCACATCTGATTTGGTATCATTTTTGTAACATTTGCCCATGTTTTCATTTTTTTTTTCTTGGGGGGGGGGGGGGGGTTGCGGCCTAACTTTAGTCAACGCCATGAATTGCATGTAATGTCACTCAGTATTTGTGATTAATAGTGAAATCGGTACGGTGACTTAAACTGATCTCGTTGTTGGAGCTCAGATTAGCTGATGATTTTGTTTCCTCCAAGACTGAACTTGATATCACCCATTTTGTATGGTGAGTAAACTTCAAGTTCATAATTTGAGGGGCATATAAGTGATAATTATAATATTAAATGCCTTATTTTCTTGAGATACATGAAAACATTGCATTCTCTTTGGCAAAATATTGGACTCGTCGTCCACTCATCCAATATTTTACCACAGCTCATACAATATATTTATGTATTCCACTCAAGGCAATACAATATTATATAAGTATTCCCAGCCTGGCTGCCACTGAGGAGGCACTCAAGCCATTTTAATTACAAGATTTTTAGTCCTCTCAGGTACCCATTCTATTCTATTCATATTCCTGCTTGGAGAAGGGTAACACACATATAATAATAAGAAGAAGAATTGCGAGTCAAGTAATGACAAACCTCGATAAGTCCAGTGTTGACAGGCCACCTGTCAATCACACTCCATCGCAGCGTGCTATTGGCCGCCAGTTCAGGGTTCTTGGCGTAGTGTCGGTAGATGGCATTGAGGCTGCTGCCCGTGGTGGAACAGCTGTACTGGGGGTACTGGGTGAAAGCAACTGCTCTCTCAATTCCGTCTCTGAAAGAACAAAAAAATAAATAGCAGTAATCTTTCTTTGAAAGTTATTAATGCCCATGGAAAGATGAAAAACACACTCAAGAGTTGCTTGAAAAGCAGAGGGCACACCCCATACATATTAGCTAGTTTGGCTGCAAAAATTCCCTTTCCTTTACATACATTTCATATATGTCTATGATACTTCGGAATGGATCGTTCAATTCTATCTCTGAAAGAACAAGAGTAAAATATTGGTTCTTCAAAAGAGTTCAATTCCCATGGAAAATCAAAAGATTTTCAAATATTCAACTTGAACATTCATGTAATTAATAAATGGATTATTATAAATTACAGGTGGGTTAACCAGTTGAAGTCAGTTTGATTTTGCTATAACACGCATTTCCCAATTAGCCTCGTGATGAGATATCTTGGGCCTCTTGCATAAAACTTTAACCAGAAAAATTTCTCTGATTAAATATGAAAACTCCGGTACGCTTAATTTTACCCTGAATTTTCCCATAGGAAGAAAATTCTGGTAAAAGTTTTATGCAACAGGCCCCTTGTGTCTCGTCTTCAATGAGTTAATAATAAGAAAAGTGTGTTTGAAACTTAAAGCCTATGCCAGGAAACATGTTGGTAATATCGCTATATGATAGTTTAATTGCTAACATGAGATTAATCCCTTGAGGAACGATAGGCTTGTAGAGAAGCACAGTACATTGCACACTCAGTGACAGCCCAGAAAACTCTGACACTTTTCAGTCAAATATTTAATAACTGATAGAGTTATATTGCCCTGTGCCTCTGTCCCATAGAGTGCATATTTTTTTTAAAGTATAAATGAAGAAAATTAATATTGCATGTGGACTTTTTGTTTTAACATGAAAGCAAATTCATGGCTTTATATTCCCTTCATGTTCAATCAAGTGAAAATCACAATGTCTCTCACTCAACAATAATGTTGTACAGTAGCAAGCCCACTGGTTAATATGCTCATGTTTACTGAAAACAAATTATGTACCCTTTGTAATAAACCAAGCACAAATAAAATATACACTCATATTTGCTTAAAAAGCAGAGAGCAATGAATTACCAGTGTGAGCTAGATTGGCTGCAAAAAAAAAAGGTTTCCTTAATGTCAAACACATCTGTGGCACCTCAGATTGGATTTCAGGCCAGAAACATATCTTATTATATCCAGAGATGCCACAGGGAGCATTCCAAATTTCCTGAAATCCAAGTGTGAGGGAGCAGAGTAACCGTGGGACGGGGTGTACCCCCTCAGATGGTGCACCCCCTCCCAAAGTGTAGAGCTTTCTATTTTTTTCAATGTGGAATAGTGGGTCCTGGTGCATACCAAAGAGGGTATTTTCACCTATTTTTACAAACATACCTAAGTCATATTGTAATCAACTATACAGATCTATGCATCTAGAATCTAGAGTAAACAAAGTATAGTAAAGCTAATTGGTTACTGGGTTCATTTTCCAGACAAGCCCCCAAATATTGTTATGACCCCTTTACAACCCAAAATAAATGCAAAAAATAACAACATTCTAAAGTTTACACAAAAGAACTTGATTTTGTTCATTTTTTGCCTGTTTACCAGAAATTCCAGAAAGCTTTCTGTTTTTGGAAAAATCTCAAAATCTGCAAAGTTCCAGAAATGTGGCATCTCTATATATCCTGATCAATTTAATTTGGGCTTTTACAGTGCAATCAAATCGACCTCAATGAGGTGTTCTGCAATATTCGATCATCGAGTTAGTAGATTATCTTAGGTGAATTATTGCCAATGAGAGGATCTATTGTTGCGATGATTCAATCAGTTGTCCACAGTTTTTGCTGTGCCATTGGTATTACTGGCAGTTGTACAAACAGGACCGTGAGTTTGAGCATGCGGGAATATTTTGCAGAGCATTTTAGACATTGTGCTTTTGTTTTCCAATGGGTTTTCTCACGAATTACATTTGCTTAATATTTTTATTAGCATTTGAATAATACCAAATTTCACTGAATATTGACAAATAATTTGAGCTGTATTGCACTTTCAAGATAGTGGTCAAAACAATATCACATATAAAAAGATATTATCAAAATACCACATAACACTAGATTAATGTTTGGTCCTTTTCTCCTGAAGCATCATGGGAAAGAGTTAATATCATGGACTTGATACAACACTGTTTATATAACAGACACATTTGGAGAAATCTGAGGTACCAGATATAGTTTATAATTTAATACACTAATACAGAATTGAAATTTAATAGCACAAACTTCAGGAATATGGATTCTTTGAACTTGATGGGTATGTACTTAATAATAAGATTACCATTGGTTACCATTGATTACCGTTGGTATGGACATGTGTTGAGGAGGGATGTTGTTCATGTTTTGAGAAGGGCGCTTGAGTTTGGGGTGGCTGGTCAGAGGGGAAGGGGGCGACCGAAGAAGACATGGAAGAAGCAGGTGGTGGAGGAGAGTAGGAGGGTTGGGTTGAGGGAGGAGGATGCGCCGAATAGAGTAAAGTGGAGGGAGGGGGTGAGGGTGATTTCTGTGAGTGCGAGGTGAATCCGGCCACCCCCGTAGCTTGGGGACTAAACCGGATTTAAAACCTGGATTACTACTACTACCATTACATGTACCTTTCCATCTCATTGATAGTGTCTTCTGTTAGTGGATTCACATATCGGAAACCAATGTAGTATTTATGCGGAGCTGTTAGGAAAACAGATAGAAAACAAGATCAAGTTAGCAAGATGAGTCACACATTCATAGGAACACATACTCTCTAAAACCAGAGTATTTCAGGCAGTAATAAGATCATAGCTAGCAGGAGTAGCCAGAGAGGTCTCCCAGTCCCCTCCCCCATTTTCACAGTCCTTTTTTTTTCAAGAGGCATGCTGAATGCCAACAGATGGAGCAATACTGTTCTGCTTTTGTTCCAGTCTAGTGACCAAAAATTCCAGCACAAGGCCTTGTAGAAAAACTAATTGATTTCTTTTCATTTATTTATTAAAAAGAATTTGTTTACATAGTGTACATTCATAGCCAAGGTCGGCCTCGAGGCCAATTTTTGATGGACGTGACCTTGGAATTGTTCTGAGTCACCTGTGCACACTACAAACCCAATGGTTATGTAATGTTTTGGGGCAGCCTCAGCCTCAGAACATATGGACTGGACTACAGCATGTCTGAAAAAATGTGAAATTGAAAAGCACCCTCTTTGGCATTTAGAAAATACTGTTAGAATATAATATCATACTTACATCAACATCAAGGGTGCAGATTAACTATCAAATGCCATTTGCTCTGTTCACTTTGCTTTGTTATAATCTGGAGATCATATGTTTCGTTAACAATGAAGAGTTAAAACCCTTTTACTAGGGAATTTGGTGTACTGATATGGATGAACAGCTTATCACTAATTATCATACCTTTAAGATCAATACAATTACATACTGAGCAATTATTACATAATCATTTGTAATTGTACAAATAAATGTTATTTCATTAACTAGACTGTACAGGTACTTGGATATAATAACATTCCATTCAATTTTCTCAAAAGTGGCACAAAAGGGTTTTCATACATTTGATTTCATGAAGGAACTCTTCACAAAAATGATGTTATCATTAATTTACATCATTGTAAAGCCCTCATCACTGAGTTATTTTACCTTGTTATAGTTAACTACAGATTTCTTGAGATTAAAACAAGCAAATCAAACAGAACGAACAGCATTTGAAAGTTAAGACCATGCCCTTGATGTTGATGAGAGTATTGTGTCACAACAGTATTTTCCAATTGCCAAAGAGGGGTCTTTTCTCTTGCACATTTTTTTTTTTTTTTGGAGACATGCTGTACAACTCTGGTTCACATCACTGGCAAACTAGGGCTTGGAGGGGTGGTGAAGAGGGGGTTACAGCATTTCTCTCTAATTTGTTGTTGTTCTTGTTCGAGATTACCAAATAAGGTCTACCCAATAATTGTGATGAGAGGAAATACAGCGATGAAATTAGCGCTAGAATTCAATATCATATGTCATTTCAATTAACACTTCTATCTTCTCATGACAATAGCACATCTGTGTTAGTTACCCCTATTGTTTAATTAATCATTATTCATTCATTCTTGATCATAATGAAATGTACAGTAGTGTAATAGGAGACTTCTGTTGGTCATGAAGAGTAGTGTTACACTGCCGAAAAAAGGCGTGAACAGATGTTCAAGCCCCCTAGCTATTAAATTACAAAGGCATGTACATGAAATCGAAACTATTTCAATTTACCTTCCATATTATCACGCATGCTACCGTTGATATGTACAAAGGATTACAGTTATAATCTACAGTAAATAGACAGTATATTTGCTTCATCATTTGCAGTTGCAAGAGCACTCATGGCAGATTTTAAATTTCAAAATCATCCCTGAAATGTGACTCTACAATGCAGCTTGTCATTTTTCCACTCACACAGGGCAATGAAAATGTTGGGCAAAAACTTGGCATTGATTTTCTAGATGGCACTCATGACTTGCATACCCATACCCCATCCCCCCCCCCCCCCCGAACGAAAAATAATATGAGCTTATTATACGGAATTTCCCGGTTGATAACAAGTTGCTTTGAAGAAACATATCAGTGAAAGTTTTGAGGAATATATGGACATTATGAAAGTAGTTATGAATTTTATGAAAATTCTTTCGATCATTACAAAACGGCAACACTATTGTTCTACATAAGAAACCCAGCGTCCTTTGCTTTGTACACAAAATGTCACTAAATTTTCATTTCATCTGAAGAAAATAAAATCCTTATCTCTGTACTCTATGTATGTTCATACTAACATGTCAAACTGATTTCCTTTGTTTCTAAGACATAAACATTCAAGACAATGTCAGTGTAGTGATATTTGGTGTACAAAACAAATCAAAGTTGCTCAGTAAACGTTACATTGTTGCTGAATTTGTAATGATCTTTGGAATTTTGAAAACATTTATACCTCTATGCTGGATGAGCTGGAAAATGCATTGGTTTCTCTTTTTTTAGTCATTGGAATGTCAGTGTATTTTCATCATCATTTTCATCATCATCAACATTAACATCATCACCATCATCATCATCATCATCATCATCACCATCGTCATTGTCATTATCATCGTCATCATCAGCAGCAGCAGCAGCAGCAGCAACAGCAGCAGCAGTAGCAGTGTCATCATCATCATACCTGTTTCAGGTGACAGTTCATCTAATAGTTTGACCACTCCTTCCCCTTGTAATGTTGTCCATTTCTTGATGGGGGATCCCCCTCCTATCTTCTTGTACTGCTCCTGTATCTTGGGTGTCCTTCTCCGGGCGATGATCGGTGCTAATTTGCTAAGGTGGTGGAAAATTGAAGTAAAGTGATCAAGTTAACCATGAATTATAAGGGAATGGAATCTAAACACCTATATTCAGAAAATGCAGGAAAATATGAAAAATAAATAAATTGGACAAATAATTTCAAATTCTGAGTGCACCATCATTTAATGTATCTTTTTCAAGTTGGATCAAATCTGAGTAAATTGTATCTTCTGCAAAACACATTAAAGTGAATGTCATTGATTTATAGGCATTAAAATATTGGTGAAGGTCTAGTTTTTCTGAGCTGTGTTCAAGTGGGCTTAAAACAATAGATGAAATTATACTATTTTAAAGCTTACATTCTATACAGTATCTTAAGTCCATGTAACAAACACAATTAGCATTTTCCCGACTTATTGTCCATTTTGTGATGACAGGAAAAGTGTGAAAGCTAAAATTTACAGGTATCTGTTTCATTCAAAATGCTTTACATTGATTTTCCTACCATGGAGAAATGATATGATTACAAACTGTCCCCGATTTAAAACACAATGATACTAGAATCAAGAATTGTATAATGTGCCTGCTGCAAAAAATTTCAAATTTCAAATGTTAGTGGTCAACCATTGCCTTGTTGTACAATCATTAAGACAATCTGTGATGTCAAATTTGTTGCATAGTTTCTATGGGATTAATTTCTATCAATGATAAATGAATACCTGTTTCTCTTCAAATAAACAAATCAAGACAAATCCTCACAGTCAGGAGATACACATATTGGTGTATGTTTAAAGTCATTTGGTTTTCGAAGCACTTCTCACTTCTCCCAATCATGTCACTGCACTTTAAGTTCTTGAAAAACAACATGTTCCCTTTCACTTTACCTCTGGGCTGGTAACGGAATGATATCCTTGTCCATGAAGAGATTGAGCAAGAAATCGTGCACTTCGTCTGTGTTTTCTGGACCACCCATGTTAAGAAGCATGATACCAGTCTTTGGTTTTCTGCAACAACAAGGTTAACAACGACTATGACAGATCACCTTACACTCCAGTAAAGCACTTCAGTGAGGAATGGTTTACAAGAAGTAATTTTTAATTGTGTTTAAAATTATTCATAATCATTTCAAATACTATATGCACCACATCAAACTAGCATGTACATGGGCATTAAAAGTGAATGGAATTAACAGCTCCAACCCTGCATACCTCATATCATGACACAAAACTATTGCCCATTTTTTATGTCATGTGCGTGACCACAATTATGTACAAAATGTAAATGTTCCAGATACCCCAACACTGTAAATTAGTCAGTTTATGGTACCAATAACTACATGTAGTTGATAAGGTCTCATATATGTTTGGATACAGAACAAGTAGAATGTAAATGTTACTATCTTTGATACAAGTGCTAACAAGTAACCACAGTTTTGTCAAACAATGCAACTAATATTGCCATCACTTTGTTCAAACAATGCCTTTACATTTGTGGGCATTTTTTAAGTTTTCATTCAGTTCAAAGAAGTGTCTGAGGTTGAATTACAATAGCCAACTTATTTACATTACTTTAAAGCTTTCTCAAAAAATTATGAAACCAAAGTCTGGATTAAACAGGACAAAATAAAATTTTCAGCAATGATAAGTTCGGAGACTCACTAAAGTACCATTTTTCCACTGAAAGGGTGTTTCCAGTCCAATCACCAACTCATTAATAAGGGCCTTGAACAGCACTGCATCTTGTAGCCGACATGCATTTTTAATGGCCTTGGAAGTTTCAAAGATATTCAAATGTCCATCTGTGACTAACTCATCAAACTCAATATGCCTCACTATCTGTTCCTTCTCATACATACCTTGCTGTCTTTTGATCCACCATAGTTTCAGCATGCATACAAGGTGTACTGGATAACATTCTTGTAGCTGTTAACTTTGTGCTGTCCCTCATGGGACTTGCGACAGCTGGCCCTGTGTACAATGATAGTATAATGGAATTAATTAATAAAGATGATGATGATAACAATAGTAAATATTACTAATAATAAGAAGAATGATAATGATAATAATTACAATTATATAATAATATTATTATTATCATTATTATCATTATTATTATTATTATTATTATTATTATTATTATTATTATTATTACTATTATCATTATTATCATCATCATCATCATCATCATCATCATCATTATTGTTATTATTATTATTATTATTATTTTTGTTATTATTATTATCACCTGAGCTTCGTGCATGTGCAATCACACACACAAAAAAAACTCCCGTTGCTCAAGCATGTTTACATTTGCATATTGTGATCTACTCTGTAGACACATCTATGGGTAGTGTAGACAATTACTGCACATGCTGATGTTGGCAAAAACAAAAACAGCATTTGGCTTAGGCAAATTTATGATTCATTTTCTCTATGTTTTGAATGAAAAGAAAAGATTTAATTTCATGGATTGTAAGGTCACAATCATCACTCTGAGTCTGACACTTGTCAGAGCCACATGTGCAATCATGCATGAACAAACTTTCATTGTGCAACGGCGAAGCTAAGCCACAGGCCCAAATACGGATCATGTACGCAAATCAAATAATATATCACTGTTAAGTGCAGTACAGGGGTGCAGAATGCTTCTTTACGCAATGCATACTTACTTATTTCTGGAAGCCAAATTTTTTGGTAATACTGCCACTGGTGGATTTCTAGCAGATAATAAAGAGTGAATCCACACCTACTACGTAACATAATTCATATGTGGTCCTGAGCAGAGCTGTACGGACCACAATATACACCCAGCACTGGAAAAACAACCAAAGTTTACACTGTGTGCATTGAATGATCCAGTCCAAGAACAAGAAGACTGGACAGTTGGTCGAAGACGCTCGGTGGAAATTTTGGAAACTTAGTGAAGTGGCGAGTCTTGTTTACGTCATTTGATATTTGCAGACTACCCATTTAAAGCAATATTTCAGTATAATTTTGTTTTAAAAAATTAATTTCAGAGCACATTCTTGTGCCACAACTGCATAAAAATGGCCACATATTAAATTGTGCAAAAAAGTAGAGCTATCTTACCATGACA